>SJXQ01006557.1:0-91129 GCA_006408695.1 Aepyceros melampus
AAGAGTTGACTCATTGGAAAAGACTCTGATGCTGGGAGGGATTGGGGGCAGGAGGAGAAGGGGACGACCAAGGATGAGATGGCTGGATGGCATCACGGACTCAATGGACATGAGTCTGAGTGAACTCCGGGAGTTGGTGATGGACAGGGAGGCCTGGCGTGCTGCGATTCATGGGATCGCAAAGAGTTGGACACGACTGAGCGACTGAACTGAACTGAACTGAACTGATTCATTGGAAGGTCTGTGGCTAAAGCTTAAGCTATGATACTTAGGCCACCTGATGTGAAGAGTCAGTTCATTGGAAAAGACCCTGATGCTGGGAAAGATTGAAAGCAAAAGGAGAAGGGTGCTACAGAGGATGAGATGGTTGGATCAGCTCACCAGCTCTGTGGACATGAATCTGAGCAAACTCCAGGAAAGAGACAGGACAGAGGAGCCTGGTGAGCTACAGTCCATGAGGTGGCAAAGAGTCAGACAGGACTTAGTGACTGAGCAGCAAGACATGTGGGGGAGGGAGCGCTTGCCTGGGCGCCAAGGCGGCAGTCGCCTGCGGGGCCTGGGCCTGTGCGGAGAGGTGGGAGCAGAGTAGATGTGGGAGGGGCATGCACTCTCTCAGGTTGGGCTTTGGGATCAACAGATTGACAAAGGCTTGTGATTTATGAGTTGGCAACAGCCACACTCAAGCGCTCAGCATTGATGGATATTTTTCTCATTACATTTCAAACATAGAAAATGCTCCTTTCTGAATGAGAAATCTGGGGCCATTTTAGTCATTAGTCATTTGAAACTTTCTCTCCTGGTGTTACTGAGAAAAAAATGACAAGAACTAAAGCACGTTCTTTGCTCTGAATTGCTTATATAGAACAAAATGAAATGCTTAAGTTCAGTAACTCGATTAGCCTGGTGGTTTTCTTCTTTTTCTATTTTCTATTTCTGTTTTAGTGGCTTTGTTGTATTCAAATCTTTTACTATGTGGGAACGGTGTGTAATTGAACACATACTGTGCTGGGAACATATGCGTCTATATTAACTCTCCAATGGGTCCCTGTGGCACCTGTAATAAAATCTAATTCCCTTGCATGATTCAAGGGAGGCACTCAACTCACATTTGATGATTGAACTGAGTGGGCTGAAGCAATGACGCCTCCACTCCACAGGCATGAAAGCATGTATTCGGGACATTGTGGGAAAGACTCTTGGTTTATCTTCAGCTATGCTGGTGTCTGGAGAAGGCAATGGCACCCCACTCCAGTACTCTTGCCTGGAAAATCCCATGGGTGGAGGAGCCTGGTGGGCTGCAGTCCATAGGGTCGCTGAGTTGGACACGACTGAGCGACTTCACTTTTACTTTTCACTTTTGTGCATTAGAGAAGGAAATGGCAACCCACTCCAGTGTTCTTGCCTGGAGAATCCCAGGGATGGGGGAGCCTGGTGGGCTTCCATCTATGGGGTCACACAGAGTCTGACATGACTGAAGCGACTTAGCAGCAGCAGCAGCAGCATGTTGGTGTCAGACAGATACACGCAGAGAGGCTTGGTTGCAACCTCTTTTGGGTTTCTGGACCCTGTTTCAGTGTGTGCTTGTGTGTGTGTGTGTGTAGTTCCCACACATGCAGCAAGCAGTGTTGTGATCAGCTGTGTGTGAGGGTGTGTGTGTTCTGTCTCTGTCTACCAGTGATACCATGGGATTGTGTTCGGGCATGACAGGACAGATCCACAGAAAGTCTCAAGTGAGTCTCCCTCATCCTGGTGCACAGGTTCTTGGGTGGATACCAGCTTGTCTGAGACAAACTGCTTTCTGAGAAAGGGATCTGGATTCATTAAAATCTCAGAGACTATCCACAAATGAAAATACCTTTGAAATACACACACATAGACACACAACATACCTCTCACTTCTTAAACACACAACACAAAGTGAGCAACTTAAGTATCAAACTTATGTTAGCCATTTTTGACAGAAATGCCTAAATTACAAAATGAGGTGAGGCTTATCCTGCTTCCTGAAACAGATCACATGAAATTAGTCTTAAACTTTGTGAGAGGAGGAATTGTGACTGTTTTGCTCATGTTACATCCTTAGTACCTAACTCTGGATCGAGAGCAGAGTAGATATTATATAAACATTTGTTGAAGGAGTCAATGAATGCATCAAAAAGTACTATTAAATATGACATACTTAACTTTAATTTTTTTCTCCCTTTTTTTATTGGAATGTATTTGCTTTGGGATTTCTCTGGAGGCTCAGTGGTAGAGAATCCGCCTGCCTATGCAGGAGAAGCAGGTTTGACCCTGGGTCTGGGAGGTCTCCTAAAGAAAGGAACGGCAACCCCCTCCAGTCTTCCTGCCTGGAGAATCCCATGGACAGAGGAGCCTGGTGGGCTACAGTCCACAGGGTTGCAAAGAATCAGACATGACTGAGAGCATAATTGCTTTACAACGGTGTGTTAGTTTCTGCTGTACAACAAAGTGAATCAGCTATGTGTGTAGATACACCCGCTCCCTCTTGAACCCCCGCCCAGCTCCCTCCCTGCCATCCAGTCCCTTAGGTCATCACCGAGCACACAGCTGCACTTCCCTTGCAGACATAATGACTTTTAAAGAAGTGAGCATGCTTTTGGTGGTGGTTAATTTCAAGTCAGTGCAGATCGTCACGTGTTTGTGGTCCAGTCTGCACCTTAATTTTATTAAAAAAACCAGATAACAACAACTCATCACTTTGCTCTGGACCTGTCTGGAAGCACTTAGCCACAACTCCACAGCTGCTACTCAGCTAGAACCAAGTCAAGCTTCACCTCACCTCCACCGGATTTGTGTGAGCTAGTGCACCTTGGATTATTTCCCTAAGAAAAAGGAAACCATTTGCTTGCTGACAAGGCACTAATTTAAATATACCTTCAGGTATGGATTTTCCATAAACCTGGTAACCAGCCCAGCCCATTTGGCTTTTAATTCTGAAATTTATTAGCTCTTCCTAGCCATTTGCAGATACAAGCTCATTCTTAATTGTTCATTCTTATTCTTACCCGAAACACAGTAAATCTTAACGGTTATGCTTCCAACATTAAGAGGCAATGTGGTAGCTATAGGAAAAAAAAGTATTCAAAACACATTAAATTAGGAGCAGGATAATAACATTTCCAAGCTGTTCATAGAAACTTATATTGGCTTTCAAAGAGTAATTGTGCCGATAGGTTTTTAGAGGGATCCTCCAGATGGGTGGATTCTTTCCACCTCAAGTTTTTGCCATAACATGTTTTCTCTTCCTCTCTGAGTCATTCGGAACTGTGAAAATTCTGTTTTCCACTTTAATTACAGAACTGGTTGGGAATGTATTCTGTTGTTTAGCAGTATTACTAACGCAGACTATTTGTTTATGGCTCTTTGCAAAAGCCATTTTAATAAGGTCAGATTTGCAATTTAAATGAACTTTAATATTTCTTGCAAAGGCTGGGGCTGCTTATTTATGTGAGGGGTGAACATGGTAGAAATTTATGGCTTAAAAATACATTCTCCTATTTTCTTTTCCAAATGGTGCATCTCAGCTGATAAACGCTTTCAACTGTATTATAATTTTTTTCCAGAAAAGGGCTGAAAATCCAAATCAGTGATATAAATCATGACTCTAAATGGGGTTGTTATACTGTATTTTTCTGCTTTTCCCATTAAAACTTCTATCCCAAGCTCCTATTGTATTTATGAATAAATACTAGTTACAGTCGAATGGGGTGAACCCTTTTATAAGCATTCTGTCACTTTTATAACACAAATAAGCAAAAACAAAAAAAAAATTAAACTGTTCCCTGAATTTTAAGGTGTCATCTTTTATTGAATTGATGGAAAAGACTTAGGTATAAAAGGAAGGGAGCCCTTACATTTACCCATTTAAAGGATCTGTAACTGATTATCAGATAAGTCACTTTATATTGTATCCTTACAATCCAATTACCCCCGGGATGGGTGAAGCTTAGTAAAATTCATTTATTCCATTGAGGAATTGTTTCTGTTTGGAGTGGCAACAGGGAAATACCGAGGTCCTTTCCCTGCCTTGAATTCTGCTGTGCACTCCATGTTTCCAAGATACGCTGTTGAAAACCCAATGAAAGATTTGAAGATCTGAATGAAGCTTAAGTAACAGATGCTTGCAGGCATCCACTCTGAAAATACCTGAATACAATGAAATAGGAGGATTCCCGCTTCATTTTTAAACCAAGGTAAGAATGAGAACGAGAGTTGTATGACACAAGTTTTCTGAAAGATACAAATTTATTTGCAGAAACAGAATTCTACCAGGACCTAAATCTCAGGGAAACAAGCCTCCCTCCCACTCTCCCTCCATTCCTTCTTTCCGACAAATTACTATATTGTCTCACCTATTTGAAAGGCTTGGTGTCCTTTGGAGTTAGGTAACTTTGGCTACAGCCTTGTCTTTCTCCTTCTCTGCAGAGCTGAGCTTCATGGGAGAGTAGCCTCGGTTATCGGTACATTTCCTCACCTTCCCACGACCACTCCTGACGTTCTGCCAAGTTCAACAAGATCCTCGCAATTGGAAATTCAATGGACACTCTCTCCTGGGATTGCCTGACTTCCTTGACAATAGTCCCCATCTATGTGGTCCTCCTTCTCACCTGTTCTTCTTTCCTCTTGTGAAATCTTGCTTTTACTCATGAATCTATAGAGATTCCTCCTCAGTCTCTTTTAAGAATGCTGAGACTGTGAGTGTGGTGTTTGTCTGCGCCCTTCCTCCATGTGCTTTACCAGGTAATCTCATCGGAAAAGATGTAAAGAAAAGGAAAAAAGAAGAAGTAAAGCTGCCAGGAAAGTTCATCTGAATTCATGACTTTACTTACCATTTACATAACATGTGAGAGTTAGTATCTGCAGTGTTCTGAGCTGGGGTCAAACAGTGGTTCTCACTGGTTTTGTGGTTGCTAAACTCAGACAGTAAAGAATCTGCCTGCACTGCAGGAGACCCAGGTTCAATCCCTGGGTTGGGAAGATCCCCTGGAGAAGGGAATGGCAACCCACTCCAGTATTCTTGCCTGGAGAATTTCATGGACAGAGGAGCCTGGTGGGCTACAGTCCGTGGGGTTGCAAAGAGTTGGACACGACTTAGCGACTAAACCACCACCACTTCCAATCAGACCTCCATTCTCAGAGTCATTCCCATGCTGCAGATGAAGAATACTTTCTAAAACATGATATTTGCTCATATTACTTTCCAGTTTCATACCTTCCATGAGTGTCCAAACTTTTGGTACAAATTCTTAATCCCTCAACTCTCTTTGCCATTACCTTCTTTTTAAATACTATTGCCAAAGAGCATACAAAGAGTTTGGTTGTATGATGCTGAGTTTTTGGAATTTGTCAAGATCAGGAAAAATTGAAGGCAGGAGGAGAAGGGGATGACAGAGGATGAGATGGTTGGATGGCATCACTGACTCAATGGACATGAGTTTGAATAAGCTCCATAAGTTGGTGATGGGCAAGGAGGCCTGGTGTGCTGCAGTCCATGGGGTCACAAAGAGTCAGACACAACTGAGTGACTAAATTGAACTGAACTTTTGTGGACTTGTACACAGTGATTTTTAAAAATTATTAGATCAATATATATTTAAAATAATAATTTTCTCTAATTGTTTTTATTTGTGAAGATTAAAAATCAATTTGATCTTTCAACCTGGGAACTTAAATTTTTCTTCAATTCTTAGAAATTCAAATGTTGCTATTTTCCTATATTTATTTTCTTCTTCTGTAAATTCTATTGACATATGTTACTAATATCTCATTCTTTTCACTATCATTTGAATGTCTTATTGACATTGTTCATCTCTATGTGCCTGTACACATTCTGGATGTTTCTGTAGTAATGTTTTCTGTTCTATTAATCTATTATTTAATTTGTCCATTGCATCTCTTATTTCAGTTCCTGTGTTTTTCATTTTTTCAGTCTTATTCGGTTCTTTTTAAAATTCATTTAAAAAATCCTAGTATCCTATCTTAGCATCAGTGTTTCTATGCTTTCTCTGGTTTCCTTTCATTATTTTTAAAAAGAATACAAAATTTTAGTATTTAGATATTGTAGGTATTTCTAGCTCTTGGAATGCTAATTCTACTGTTGGTCACAACTGCTGATTCTCCTTAGGATAGTATGTGTTTCCCTGTGATTTAAAAATTTTGATTGTGACTTTATTTCAGGGGGACTGTGGGAATCTTAAGTGTTTGAGTTGTGGGAATATCTTCTGTAGAACATGTTTGGACATTTTGGTATGTAACCAGGAGATCCACTGCTCCATGGTCAGTTTTGATGTTCATCTTCCAGCTGATATTCTTGCATCGTGTATCTAAAGGGGATTTGGATTCCACATCTGGTATCACACAAAGCTTTACTGGGGCCCCCGCTGCAACGGGGTGGGGGAATGGGAACAAACAGCAGGTTCCCTTGCTTGCTTGCTTGCTCCCCCGGGGGTAAGCTTGTTCCTCGTATGGGGTGAGGGTGGGCGCGCGTCCAGGGGTCAGGCAGGAGGGTGACTTAGGTGGTTTGCCCACCCCTTTGGTGGTGCTGAGTGCAGGGTGTATACTTGGTACCTGTTTTGGCTCCTGGCTCTTCAGAAGCGGCAGCTGAGTGTTTTGGCTCTGTATCTTTTGTCCAGAATTTGCCCCAACTGCAAATATGTGCAGCAGTTTCAGTCCCATGTAGTTTCCTGTTTGAGGAGAGTGTGCCCAGGTTCAGGCCTTACAGCCAAGGGTCTCAGGTCCTAGCTGGTCTCAGAAGCGTCTCGTGACATAGAAACCTTGGCTGCATAGCTGACAAGTGAGCGCGCAGGAAGGTGAGGTGCTTTAACCTCTGGGTGGGGTTCGGGGTCAGAGCAGCTCACGTGTGAGGTGTGCCGGCAGGTCCTAGAGAGGGTCCCGTAACTCCCGCTCCATGAAGCGGCCACATGCGTACTGCGGGGGCAGCCGCCGGGGGGGCACAGGCTTGTGCCGGGAGACAGGCAGCCAGCCACACGCTGTAGGCCGCAGAGTGAGGGAGGCTCACGTCTGTGTACCTGTCCTGGTAGCCGGTCAGCCGCCAGGAACACTATCACACTGTATCCCTGATAGACGTGGAGGAACCCCACGCGCGCGCACTCACACTTACAGTCGTGGGGCCGTGTATCTAATTTTTTAAAGATACACTTGACTCATGTCACAGTCTCCCGGAGCTGGGCTGAGGCACCGGGCTCTAAATCACATGAGAGGGAGGCCAGCCTTACTCAGAGAATCACTTAGCGCAGCTTTTACCAAGTGCCTGCAGAGCCTGGTCTCAGCAGTAAACACCGTACAAAGGGGAAGCTTCATCTCTTGTATCTGCCAGGATGTGTCAGCAGCAAAATAGTCATGTAAACACTTGGGAGATAACAGCCTGGATCATTTAATTGAAAATTATTGAAGCCCTACCTGAGCCTGCTTGAATTTTGGAGTAATTCATTGTAAAGTTTCTTCTCACAGGAGTATCCAACCAATGGTCCCTTTTTCCTTTCTTTTGTAAGCTTTCCCCACTCGTATTTTGAGAGAAA
The DNA here is from genome assembly GCA_006408695.1 of Aepyceros melampus. Lineage (NCBI taxonomy): Eukaryota > Metazoa > Chordata > Mammalia > Artiodactyla > Bovidae > Aepyceros > Aepyceros melampus. Next base: position 7,560 of record SJXQ01006557.1, read on the forward strand.
AGGGACGTTTGGATAGAAATTAATGTTCTTTCTTAGATCTTGTTGTCTTTCAATTACCTTTGTCAGTGAACGTGAAGGTGGGAGTCACATTTAGGAAAAATGAGGAAGTACAATGAAGATGATGTTCTTGGTGGCAAAACTCACTCAGATTCAGCTTTGTGATACATTCTGATTTGTAAAGATTTATACTCCTAATTGTTTACTTTTGAATTTATGTCTCCAAAGCCCTCAGCATCTGGGGCGTACTGGTTGGCAGTGGGGTATATTTCAAATTCTGCTAAGAGTTGCTCAGTTGTGTCTGATTCTTTGTGTCCACGGGCTGTAGCCTACCAGGCTCCTCTGTCCATGGGATTCTCCAGGCAAAAGTACTGGAGTGGGTTGCCATTTCCTTCCCCAGGGGATCTTCCCAACCCAGGGATCAAACCCTGGTCCTCTGCAGTGCAGGCAGACGCTTTACCATCTGAGCCACCAGGGGTCTGTCTCATGCTGTAGTTGGTTTACACCCAGGGCTAAGTGAATGAATACATTCCAGAATGGAGACGCAGGTGGACCGGAAGGAGCCCCTGGGGCTGTGATTTTTCTCCATGAGCAATAACATGTGCTCATCGCCCTAGCTGGTGACGCGAAACACCAGCTTAACGGGGTGAGAGCTCAGTCCTAGTGGAGACACCTAGCTACTTCATAAAACTGCCAGATGAGGAAAAAAGGAATTGCTTTTTAAACGACTTGATACATTTGCAGAGATCACAGGAGTTCAGGCCAGCAACAAATGTGTTCGCCTATCTTTTCAAAAGAGGAATGATCCCTGAGATTACCTCTAGGAAGTTTAAATGTATGGAGAAAAATGGCCCAGAACATCCAACAAGTAATGGAATCATGAGTGAATAAGCAGCTTGGTGTTGCCACAAATAAATCATCCAGGACTCATCTGAAAGCTGTTTAAAATTCACAGTGGAAGGGAACAAAGTTACGACAATTCATCTTGATTTTGGTAATGTATTTGATACCACATCACAAAATTTTACTTATGAAATTAATTGACACTGGCCTGGATGTGAACACTGTCATCGGGATTGATAATTTTCAGGAGGTCTGTAAACAAGGGGTGGTGATGAATATATGACATCCAGCCCGAGGTAGTTGATTAGTAGGGGTGCCAAAGAGATTGGTGTTAAGCCTGATCATATGCAACAATGTTATTAATGGTTTCCAAGAGAAAGTAAAGAGAATGTTAATGAAATTTGCAAATTATCCAAACTGGGGTGGCGCTGGAGTAAATCCAATAAGAATGATGGATAGAATTTATTCCGAGAGATATAGACAGGTTCAATATATGGGTAATAAACAGCAAAATGAGATTCATTTTCAAAAAATGCAAACTAGGATAGATCAGGGAGGGGGAAATAAAAGAAAAAAACGATTCCTAGAAGGCCACTATGAACTTAATTTGCAAGATGCTTCAGAGTTCTTTTTAGCTGGTCACCAACCTAACTCTCTCCCTCTGGAGTCATAGAGTCATCCTCTCCTATTTGCTGTCTGCCTTCAGCAGCACTCCCAGAACCCACCCCCAGGAATCTCCTTGAGTGGTCTGTGGTCTTTTACACCTCCATGAGTTTGCAAACACTGTCCCCTTTGACAAAACGCCTTTTCCTTTTATTTGTAAAAGTAGATGAATTCTTCAATATTCCACTCACAGTTCATCTTTTTTTCATAGGGTTTTCTCTTCCCCAGAGAGCCACTTTCTTCTCTGAATGACCGTCTTGTTACCTACCAGGGTTCTTGGCCTTCCCCAATCAATAGAGATTGACTAGAGGTCAGACAAGAAATTCAGCCAAGGCTTTACTGCGGCCCCTGTTGCAGTGGTGGGGGCGGGTGGGGCTCAGTGAGAACAAACAACATATTTTCTTGCTCTCTCCCTGAGGGGGTATCCGTGAGCTTGTTCCTTATATAAATAAGGGTAGGGGTGTGTCCAGTAGGAGGGGTGGGTTGGGTGTCTTGCCCATTTCTTAAGTGGTGTTGTGTGCAGCGGGCATCACACTGGGAATATATCTTCATCATATGAATTTGCAGGGGACACAGCCATTCGGTCCATAGCAGGTTTTTGGCAAGGATTCAATAACATGCTCTTTATAAAAATGGGCTGGCCAGTTTCCGGTCAGTTACTGTCTTTCTTAATAGTAGCATTGGCTTAAACCTTTTTAGTGTTGTGTTAGTTGCTCACTGGTGTCCGACTCGTCACGATCCTGTGGACTGTAGCCCACCAGGCTTCTCTGTTCATGGGGTTCTCCAGGCAAGAATACTGGTTGCCATTCTTTCCTTCAGGGAATCTTCCAGACCCAAGGATCAAACTTGCATCTCCTGCATTGCAGGCAGATTTTTTTTTTTTTTTTTTTTTTAACTGCCTGAGCTACAGGGAGCTAAAAATCCATAAACTTGTTGAGGGCAGAAAATTATGATTAAATTCATTCATCTCCTAGTGCCTTGCACGGTGCCTGGTGACTGGTGGGACTTTCAGACAACCAGTGGGCAGCACATTACTGTGAGTTCTTTTGAAGCTCTCAGAGTCGTTTCTTTTGCTATTTGTATTTTGGGTTCAGTCGGGAAATGGAGGATCTGGTTAATTTAAGCGGTTTCCCAGTTCCTTTCACAGGTGTTTCAAAGGCAAGTGTGGGACATTTTCATCTCTGAGTTGTGTGCTATTGCAAACATCCAGCGGAGACTTTCTGGTGTCTTTCTGGTGAGATCATGTCTGAAGGAGTATGGTGAAGTGTGGGCCAGATGTAGCCAGATGGGTGGAGTGGGGAACAAGAAGGCCAGTCTGGTTTATTTAAGAGAGGTTCTGGGGGTGGGGTGGGAAGGGAAAGGCATCGGGAGGGAAGACAGACCGGCAATTATCTAATACGTGGGAACCCCAAGGATGGAACAGGATCTTGGCACATCATATGGCTTGGAATTAACACCTCGGACAACAAAGAAAAAGAGAAACATGACTCCAGTGTTCTGACCGATGCCAGTAGAATCCCTCTGGCTCTGGAATGGTCGTTTTGGTTGCAGTGCAATGTTTTTATATGCACAAACTTGCTGAAAATAGATGAAGCCCCAGGAAGGATGTAGCCAGTCAGTTTTTGAGATAATAGCCTGTGTTGCTTGACATGCAGACATGTAGAAACCGCCCCAGCCTGCCCACATTTGTTCCCCAACCCGTCTCTGCCCCTACACATTTGCTGGAAATCTAGTATCAGTCAATATATTGTTGTTCAGTTGCTCAGTCATGTCCGACTCTTTGCGACCCCACGGACTGCAGCACTCCACCATTCCCTGTCCTTCACTATCTCCTGAAGTTTGCTCAAACTCATGAGTTGATGATGCCATCCAACCACCTCATCCTCTGTCACCCTTCTTCTCCTCTTGCTCTCAATCTTTCCCAGCATCAGGGTCTTATCCAATGAGCTTGCTGTTCATAATCAGTGGTCAAAGTATTGGCGCTCCAGCATCAGTCCTTCTGATGACTATTCTGAGTTGATTTCCTTTAGGATTGACTGGTTTAATCTCTTTGCTGTCCAAGGGACTCTCAGCAGTCTCCTCCAGCACCACAGTTCAAAGGCATCAATTCTCTTTGTCTGATAAACAGGAATGTGCAGGTCGATTGCAGTTTGCTTGATCTAGGCTGAATTAGGCTGAGCCAGGCTAGACTCCAGCCACGTGCAAGTGTGCGCATGTGGAATCTTGGGGCATGCTCTTTTCAGGGGAGATCGCAGGGTTACGGAAGGTCAAGCCAAGCCACACACATGCATTTGAGCTCTGCTACCATTATATCTGCTAACGCTCGACTGATGAAGGCAACTCACGTGGTTAAGTGTAACATCAGAGACGCAGAGAAGTGTCCTCAGCCTCCACTATTGGAGGATGCCTGTCAAAGACCACAGGAGGAAAGGAAGAATTGGGAAACACTCCAACGTGTGTTATCGCCATTCCACTGCTCATCTGTTGCTCATTTGGCTCAGATACAGTTTTTATCCAATTTGTATCCTTAACCAACTACTTCCACCACTTCCACTCCAACCTCTAGATATGACTGCTCTTCTGAGTCTTTCTACTGTGGCTCCAGCTGCTTATCCCTGGTCCATGCTCACGGCCTGTCTGTACCACCAGGGGAGACACCTGGAATTCGAGGGGCCCTCTGCTCTGCTCATACCACCTCTATCAGGGAGCATTTGGGGGTTCAGATGGTAGGGCCAGAAATGAGCTGTCATCTACTCTGAACCTCTACTCTGGTTGCCACTGAAGGAGGATGGGGCATACTTAAATCAGCCTTCTCTGGACTGCTTTTTCAGCACAACTTGGCGTTGCTTAAGATACCTATCCTTCTCTTCAATGTAGTTAATCCAGGCTGATTTCAAGGCTTGACCCTGGAGTCGGCTCAGTCATCACTGGACATAGATTGGAGGAGAAGAATCACTATTTCAGATGAATGGAATGTTATTTGAAAATAGAAATTTTAGGAAGTTTTCTAAGGTTTTAACTTTACAGTAAGTTCAAATATTTAGCTTCTACTAGTTGGGAGGCCAAAACCCAGGGACTGGCACTCTGGGTTGGAAGGAACATCTCTCTGCTTTGGCCTAGGGCCCAGGTAAGTCATGGCCCTGACAGCCCCTCTAAACTCCTTATGCTCTGCCCCCTCCCCCAACCCTTCACCCATTGCAGTCCTGTTCCACCGACATTCTCTCTGTCCCTTGAGCCACCAAACTTTCATTCCTCAGGGCCTTTGCACATGCTCTCACTTCTACCTTGACTATCCTTCTCTGACTTGGCTTGGTTAGTTCCTTTCCGGTCTTTTTTCCTCCACATATGGGTCCCCTTCTTAGAGAAGCGTTTCTTGATTGCTTATGTTGGCTATTTCTGATTTGCTTAGATGCACTTTCTCTTTTTCTCTACCCAGCCCTGTGTTCTGAGATGCCCTGACAGGCTCCCAAGCCCCCTGGTTTACTGTTTGGATCAGAAGATCAGAGGGTGGAGAGAGGTTGGGGATTTACCCCTTGAGCTCCTTCTGTGATGAGTCACGTGGTTGGGCTGTGTCCATCAGCTGAGACCTTCTGCCAAAGAGATGTTTCCTGTGACCGTGGACAGCTTCCTCCTGTGCCCATTAGGGTTGATAAAGATAAACTGCCAGGTTTCCTCTTCCTTCCTCACCAAGGAGCTTCTCCATTCTTGCCAGCTTCTCTCCATTCTCCTCACGCTTTTTCACTCTGTGGTCTCTTCCTAAACTTTCCGCAATTGCTCTGCTTGAGTTTGTCATCTGCTTCCTGCCAGGACTCTGACTGAAATAGTACTCTATCTAAATAGGTCTCCCTCCCCCATTAGTTTCCTTTACTTAATGTTATTTTATCTGCATATATTAGTTACATGTAATTTTAAAGTTTGCTTACTGTTTCATGCACATATCCCCTCCTGATGGTGAGTTCCATGAATACAGGGATAAATCTTATTTAATAAGACATAGTCACTCCCTGGCACTTTATGTTTGGCTTGAAAACTTACTTGTTCAATGAGTGAACAAACAAATGAATGGATAACAAGTTTCCAGTGAGGTTGCCAGATGAGAAGCGTCATTAGTTGAGCGATTGCTGTTTGTCAGATACTATGTGAAGTGCTATCTGTGTGTTACTTCATCTGCACAACCCATAGGTAGATGTGATGAATGTCACTGTCATATACAAGGAGATACTAGAAGTCTGGGAGGTTACGTGACTTTTCAAAGGATACAGAACAAGTAGACTGTGGCCCCAGGATTCAGAGCTGGCTCTGTCTGGCTCCAGGGGCTGTGGTTTTTATCAGTGTGCTAAAGTGGTTGGGCCCTGGAAGGAAATACAGGTCCCGGGAACCGCTCACAATCTTCATTTTGGTTGATAGAATCGTCCATCGTGTTTTCCTCTCATCCATGAAGAACCCAGTCTGGCCCAAGGTTGTAGCAGGGTAGCTCTTTTTGCTGTGTAGCAGTTTCTTTGTTGTCTGTGTGTACCAAGGGTATTTAATGATTTGCTCTTATGTATGTATAAGATGTGAAGAGAGGTTAATTCCATACCAAACGGAACACCTGTCAAAAAATTAGTGCCTTAGTTTTATAAATCCCCAGCCTCCCTTTGATTATTGCTGTAACTCACGCAGACAGAAAATAATCTCTAAATTATACAGAGCTTCATGATTAAAATATTTTGCCCCTTTTTAATAGTGAAGAAGAAAGAAGATGTGGCTTTGGAGGCTTGGTGTCAAATTAAGCAATAACAGAGCTAAGAAGAACATAATAAATATGCATAAAGAGACTAAAAAAAGCATTTCTAATAGGTCCATACTACAGGAATTTGCTATGTGTGAAATTGAAAGACTTCCCAGGGAAAATTCTTGGCCCATTTGCTTTTAAATTCACTTTTTATGCTCTTTTGTTTAAAAAAAAATGTTTTAAGCTCCATTATTCCCTTGCAGAGGAATTGGATCAAAAGAACATTCTCCGAGCTCTGGAGCTTCCCAAATGCCAGCTTAGAGAAAAACTTTGCTGAGGGCAGATACCTTCTGAGCCCACTGCCAGCCAACAGTTAGGGTAGGAAATATCTTTGTTGTGGTTTTTTTTTCTCCAAAGACTACAGCAACAACCCTGGGAATAATCAATCATGAAAAGGACCCAGAAATATTTACTAAGCCCATCTGGGCAGGAGTTAGCAGGTGAGAGAATTGGAAGACAGTCACATGCCTGAGGGAGCTTATCTGGGCCAGTGGACATCTGCTGTAGCGGCTGGTACCGCAGACTGGTTTGAGGAGTGAGATGTAGGAAAGTCCAAGACTGGGAGTTGAGTTCCCATGGGAGCGCCTTTTGGGTGGAAGAGGGGGCTATGTGGCCTTGTAAGCTGATGTCGCTTCTGCTTTCGGAAGCCTGGACTTGGGTCTGCAGTGAACGAAGTTTCTTGCTGAAACGAAGGTAGCGTAGAGACTCTGAGAAGAGTGTTCTCAGAGCAGATCTAAATTCCAATGCCACTCTTGCTGCTTATAAGATATATGTCCTTCGCTTTTCCTTCAACTCTCAGTTTTCCTTTTTCCAAAAGATTAAGAGGAGGAAATGGCTGGAAGAAACAGTGGAGAATGAGAAGTCTTTGATTTTTCAGAATATTCTATCTGTTCTACAAAAGCCTGCAGATTTGCATATGGTTCAACTTCCTTGCCCCAGATTTATAGCTGTAGCGAGATTATGCCCTTGGAGAGCAAATCTTTCAGAGCTTTCCTGCATATTATGCAGGTATTTGTTAACTTTGTACCATTTATATGTTTAGGAGGTGTTGTGGATTCATTTGATGTTTTCTCCACCATGATTCAAATATAAAAGTTTTGGGAAAGTGCCTTAGACTATATAAATATCTACAAAATTGTTGTATGGGTTTTGTTGGTATCTAAGAATTTGAGGTACGTGATAGACAACAAAAGAGTTGACTGTCAGATAAATATGTTTTCATTTTGTTTGAGATCTTTTATGAGCAGGTAGATTTTTTAGCTGCTGGGAATCAGATCACATTTATATAGCAACAAAGAAAACAAATGAGCTAATATAGCCCCTATATTTTTCATCTCACATAACTGAGCTGAACTTTTATAGCTAATGTGTTACTGAGTGAGTGAGTGAAGTCGCTCAGTCGTGTCCGACTCTTGTGACCCCATGGACTGCAGCCTACCAGGCTCCTCCCTCCACGGGATTCTCCAGGCAAGAGTACTGGAGTGGGGTGCCATTGCCTTCTCCAGGGGATCTTCCCATGTGTTACTGAAGTTTGCCTATTTTCTTTCTATCTAGAGGCAAAGGAATGAGAAAATAATGATGACTTGAGCAACTGCTGCATTCTCTGTGCTGGGGAGTTTACAGTGATTTCTCACTTCATTCTTGGAATGACAGTCAAGGCAGGTATCACTTGTATCATTATAAAATGGTGTAATAACAATGCCTAAGTCTCAAAGATACCATTAGGATATAATAAGATACTGTGTACATAGTATTTAGCTGAATGTCTTCCTCATAGCTATAATCATTATCATTATCATTTTTATTTACCCCACCAGTGTTATCCAGTCAGTAGGAGCTATGGTTGAAGCCCTCTTATAAAAAGGCCAGAACTGATTCATATTTGGAAATAAAACAAGGAAGTTAGTTTTCCTATTGATTATCCCTTATGTGTAAGAAATAAGCTTACATTCAAAGGTTCCTTAAAAATTCAACTGGATCTGGATTCATCCAAATTAATTGACCCATAGTGTTGTGTTAGGCACTCAGTCATGTCCAGCGCTTTGCAACCCCATGGACTGTAGCACGCCAAGCCTCTCTGTCCATGGAATTCTCGAGGCAAGGATACTGGGTGGGTAGCTGTTCCCTTCTCCAGGAGATCTTCCCAACCCAGGGATTGAACCTGGGCCTCTTGCACTGCAGCTGGATTCTTTACCATCTGAGTTACCAGGGAAGCCCCAGCTGGCATATATCTAGTGTCCAAATCTTCTTTCTAATATTATTCTTCAACAAAAGGATTCAGGGCTTTTTGGAGGAATGGCTGATTCTAGGTCTGGGGAGGAAACACACAGGGTGAGCCTGGACCATTTTGTAGTACTTGAGAATAAGGAATTGCCCATAAAACAAACAAACAACAAATGCCATAAATGAGGGGCGTATGTTAAAGGGACGTAAAGAGTTCTCGACGCCCAGAACTGGAGCAACGTGAATAAGATAATAAAATAGTGTTGCTTTCAAAGTATACAATAAATACCCATGAGTCCATACTGACATAACTAAATTATTAAATAATCGAATAACTGGGAGGAAGAGACAGCACATACAGAAGAATTAAAAAGAATTTATGTAGGTTCTCAAGATCATGGGTGTGACTCTCCATCCTTAAGAGGGTGCTGTGCAGAGTGACTTCATTCCAAAGAGCATGGCAAGAAAGTAGGGGGAGAGAGTCATTTTATAGTGAGAAACTGCCTTTAAAAATTAATTTTTATTAGTGTATAGTTAAATTACAATGTTGTGTTAGTTTCTGCTGTACAGCAAGGTGAATCAGTTATATGCATACATAAGTCCACTCCTTTTTAGATTCTTTTTTCATGCAGGACTTTACAGAGCATTGAGTCGAGTTCCCTGTGCTATACCGTAGATTCTTACGAGTTATTTCATACAGTCCCTCTGGCTTCCCTTGTAATTCAGTCAGTAAAGAATCTGCCTGCAATGCAGGAGACCTGGCTTCAATCCCTGGGTCAGGAAGATCCCCTGGAGAGGAAATGGAAACCCGCTCCAGTATTCTTGCCTGGAGAATCCTATGGACAGAGGAGCCTGGCGGGCTACAGTCCATGGGGTCGTGAGAGTTGGACACAGCTTAGCAACTAAACCACCACCACCATTTTATAATGGGGTGTATATGTCAGTCCTAATCCTTCCATTTATCCCTCCCCTCCCCCTTCCCCCCTTGGTAACCATAAGTTTGTTTTCTACATCTGTGACTCCATTTCTGTTTTGTGAATAAGCTCATTTGCACCATTATTTTAGATTCCACGTATGAGCAATATCGTAAGATTTTTGTCTTTCTCTGTCTGACCTACTTTAGTGAAGAAACTTGACAAATGCTATCTCAGCCAAGTAATCAAGGTCCACGCCAACAGGGGTAAGCCAGTAGCAAGGATGCAAGAAAACGGTTACTTTACCTCTTTGGTCTTCTTCCTAAAAACCCGTAACTCTCATGTAATCATGAAAAAAAAAAAAAAAAGGCTCAGACAAACTCCAATTGAAATACATTTTATGAAATACTGATTGGCACTCCTCAACCTCCTCAACTGTCAAGATTGTCAGAAACAAGGAGCTTCTGAGAAGCCATCACAGTCACGAGGAGCTGAACTGTGATTGAATGTATTGTGGTATCCTAGACTGTATCCTGGCACAGACAAAATATAGCAGGAAGACACTAAGGAAATCTGAACTAAGAATAGGTTTCAGTTCAGTTCAGTTCAGTCGCTCAGTTGTGTCTGCCTCTTTGCGACCCCATGAATTGCAGCACGCCAGGCCTCCCTGTCCATCACCAGCTCCTGGAGTTCACTCAGACTCACGTCTATTGAGTCAGTGATGCCATCCAGCCATCTCATCCTTGGTCGTCCCCTTCTCCTCCTGCCTCCAATCCCTCCCAGCATCAGGGTCTTTTCCAATGAGTCAACTCTTCACATGAGGTGGCCAAAGTACTGGAGTTTCAGCTTTAGCATCATTCCTTCCAAAGAAATCCCAGGGTTGATCTCCTTTGGAATGGACTGGATCTCCTTGCAGTCCAAGGGACTCTCAAGAGTCTTCTCCAACACCACAGCTCAAAAGCATCAGTTCTTCAGCGCTCAGCCTTCTTCACAATCCAACTCTCACATCCATACATGACTACTGGAAAAACCATAGCCTTGACTAGATGGCCTTTAGTCTGCAAAGCAATATCTCTGCTTTTGAATATACTATCTAGGTTGGTCATAACTTTTCTTCCAAGGAGTAAACGTCTTTTAATTTCATGGCTGCAGTCACCGTCTGCAGTGATTTTGGAGTCCCCCAAAATAAAGTCTGACACAGTTTCCACTGTTTCTCCATCTATTCCCATGAAGTGATGGGACCGGATGCCATGATCTTCATTTTCTGAATGTTGAGTTATGGCCAACTTTTTCACTCTCCTCTTTCACTTTCATCAAGAGGCTGTTTAGTTCCTCTTCACTTTCTGCCATAAGGGTGGTGTCATCTGCATATCTGAGATAATTGATATTTGTCCTGGCAATCTTGATTCCAGCTTGTGTTTCTTCCAATCCAGCGTTTCTCATGATGTACTCTGCATAGAAGTTAAATAAGCAGGGTGACAATATACAGCCTTGGTGTACTCCTTTTCCTATTTGGAACCAGTCTGTTGTTCCATGTCCAGTTCTAACTGTTGCTTCCTGGGTTTACTTAATAATAATTTATATTGTTTCATTAATTTAACTAATTGGGTGATGCCAATAATAGGGGAAGTTGGGTGTGGGAACTCTGTATCATCGTTGCAGTTTTCTGTAAATCTAAAACTGTTTAAAGAGATTAGTTAGTTTTACATAAACTTGCTGCAATTCATGTGCCTATATGTGTGGTCCTGGACTAAAGAACCAGAAGACATCGTAGGTGTTTTGGAAATATACTTTGAGGCTGGAGAAGCTATAGATATATGGGGGCAAGGAAGCAGGTAGCAATTTCTCTTATTTTTAGGTTATGGCTTCTAAACGGTGCATCTTATGTACTTAATGCCAGTACCATGTCAATGAAGAGCTAATTATTCTCCTGCATGGTTGGTGGGAGCTGTGCTGAGAAGGACAAGGGACTTGGGAGTCTTGCTGGAATCTCCTGTCCTCACAGCTACCACAATCACGGCTGGGAAAGTGATTTGTAAACTGCAGCACCCTTAATACAAGTCATTGCCCTTCTCCCTTCCGGATGGAAGTTTTAGGAGTTCCAACCAAAGTGGGGCTGGGATGTGGTTATGGTGGGTCTTGGCTCCCTGAATGAAGCCGCTGGACTTTGCGTTATGAACAAGTGGGGCTCGTGGGTGAACTTTTAGAGCAGGAGGGGTCAGGGTCAGACAACGCTTCAGACCTACAGGTCAGGAAATGGGAAGGTCGTGACAGGGTAACAGGAGGCCCGTCAACCACGGAAATGGAGCCCTTTGCGATGCGAGAGAGACAGCATACGTGTGTGAGGACTCACTGAAGCGCAGTTGCGGAGGAATGCATGGGGTGACGGGTAGAAGGAGAGGGGACTCTTGAGAGGAAATGACAGCGCAGCCGTTTTAGAGCAGGAGCAGTTCAGAGGGAAGGAGTGCCGTGCGCTCAGCCGCGAGCGCGGTGGAGAGCGCGCGCTACTCCCGGCAGCGCCGAGGGTCCGGGGAGCCGCACTGCGCTCGTGGGTTAGGGGAGATCGCGCGGAACGATGCGGAGGGAAGCATCTCAGGCAGTGTGGACAGGGAGCGCCCTGGAGGAGGCAGGGAGGCCGGGCCGAGGCAGAGCCCCGAAGGCAGCCGGGGAGGAGCTCGGGAATCCGCGCCAGGGGCTGCGCGGGCCCCAAGTCTGTCGTGCGGAGACCAATCCAGCCCGTGAACGGCTGGAAAGGGCAGCCATCTGAGGAGATTCCCCAGATTATCCTTTTGTTTGAGACTCCATTACAAGGCCAGATCAATAGGACTACCCAAATTTTATCATCCAAATCAAGGCACATTTTGGGAGTGAAATGAAGTGCTCCTGATAATTACAAAGGGAGGTCATGAGCCAGCCAGGCCTCTTCCAGGCAAACCTAATGCAGAGTCGCCTACACACCAGGACGTTCACAGACCAGGAGGAAGTTTGCCCACACCGCCCTATTTCTTTCAAGATCCTGTGGGTGAGCTTAGGGGCTCCTCAGGGCTTCCTGTGTGGCTCAGCTGGTAAGGAACCTGCCTGCAATGCCGGAGACCTGGGTTCAGTCCCTGGATTGGGAAGATCCCCTGGAGAAGGGAAGGCCACCCACTCCAGTATTCTGGTCTGGACCAACAGTCGGACACGACTGAGCGACTTTCACTCACCCACTGTGGACTCCTCAATCACCCTTTCTCTTTCCCTCAAAGAGTTCTGTGTATAGTGATCCCTGCCTCTATTTGGCTGACAGTTATTTTAAATGATCTTGCCTTTCCCCAGGTATTTATTGGATAGAGTTATGGTGCTGAATATGAGAACAAAATGGACATTTCTAACAACCGATCATTGTCTTATTTCCTAAACAGGGTTCAAAGAGTAGGCATGTTGAGAAGAAAATAGTAAGTAGTTTGATGTGTGGGGAGGAAAGAAGTTCAGGATGCTTCGCGGATGGAAGATAATGAATCTAGGGGTGGATGCCAGGTCTTTCTTTTCCCGTGTTGCTAAACTTTCCGGCATTTTCAGTTTGTAAAGCACTGGTGTAATAGTTGTCCTGATAATTCACAAAGTTCTTAGCCAAGGCTTTTTTTAATCCAGCCCCTCATATTACATCCAGTTAGGCATGTTTCACGAGCTGTGACTGATAATTTGCCCTTACCCGAATATATGCCAATGCTGAAGGAAGCTGATTGTCAAAAATAAGTGGACAAGAGTGCTGACCAACCACAGAGGCAAAGGGAATGGAGAATTGCTTTGCTGATTCTCAGTGAGGCAGAGACCAAGCTGCTGCTGAGGATTTTAATATGAAATTTTCATTTATTCCTCATAAGAGACAACTAGATTCAAGGGAAAAGAGGGAAAGGTTTCTTAAAGAGTGACGTTCCCCTCGCACAAAGGCTCTCTGCTCACAGGTTTGTGACCTCTGATGCATCCTGAGGGATCAGAATAAAAAATTTAAGTTATTGGTAGACTGGACAATTTCTCTTGGAACTTTATGTAATTTGGTGGCTTAATTTACAGGTTGTGGTGGTGTCAGATGACTTTACACTCTAAGCAACTATCTAATATACGGTTGAGCCTTGAGCAATATGAGTTTGAATAGCATGGATCCACTTGTACATGGATTTTTTTTTTTTTCAGTAAATACTACAGTACTACCTAATCTGTGGTTGGTTGAATCTGGATACACAACCATAGATATGGAGGGCTAGCTACAATTATACATGGATTTTCCATTGCTTAGAGGGTGAGTGCCCCAACCTCTGTGTTGACAAGCATCAACTGTACTTATAAACACCTTGAATGGAACTTGGTTGCAATAATTTGGGACATTAGGTGGCTAGATTAAGTTATATTTCATTTTATAAGATGGTGTGATAGTTTTATACGTCAACTTAACTAGGCCATGGGTGTTCAGATACTTGGTCAAACATTATTTTAGGTGTGTCTATAAGGGTGTTTCTGAATGAGATTAACGTTTAAATGGGTAGACTGAGTAAAGCCGATTGTTCTTCCAAAGGGATGGTCTCATCCCATGAAGTGAAGGCCTGAAGACCAAAGAGTGTGATCTTGTCCAAGCAAGAGAGAAATTCTGCCTCGCTGCCTTTAGGCTGGGACCCTGACTGTTTCCCTGGCTTTCACCTGAATGGAAACATCAGCTCCTCTTGGGTCTTGAGCCTCTGGGTGTCCACGACACTGACTCTCCTGGATCTCCACCTTCTGACTGCAGATCAGAAGACAAGACTTGTCAGCTTCCATCATTATGCGACCCATCTCCATAATCCCACTGATCTATCATCTGTCCATCCCATCCTTCCAGCCTTCCCGCCGTCTATCTATTATACATCTATCAATCTAAGTGTCTGTCTATCCGTCCACCCTTCCACCTTTCTATCTTTCCTGTTGGTTTGGTTTCTCTGGAGAACACTGGCTAATAGAGATGGTATTAGTCTTCCAGGCTGCCATAACAAAGTACTCCAGATGGAGTGGCTTAAGCAACAGAAATTTATTTTCTTAAAATTCTGGAGGCTAAAGGACTGAGATGGAGATGCTGACAGAGGTGGTTTCCACTGAGGCCTCTCTCCTTGGCTTGTAGACATCTACCTTCTCTATGCCTTCACACCACCTTCCTTCTGTGCTCTTCTGCCCTGTCTTCCTCTTCTCAGAATGCCACCAGTCATATTGGATGAGAGGCCCACACTATGACCTCGTTTTAACTTAATTACCTCTTTAAAGACTCCATCTCCAAATATACTCACATTAATAGGAAGTAACAGGGGGTTAAGTCATAAACATATGAATTTGGGGAGGGGAACACAATTCAACCCCGAACAATGACCCTCTGTAAAGGAGTCAGGAGCTTCCAAGTCAGAGCTTGATGCTTTAAAAGTAAATGCTGGAAATGACCTATACAGAAAAAAAAAAAAAAGGAAAAGAAAAAAAGAGATTTTTAGTCAGAGGGATTATGAGGCCAAACACCCTTTTCTTTAAAAGTGTCTTCTATTTCCCTTAATGGAAACAGTTGAAAGGATAACCATGGTTGAATGACTCTAGAGATACAGAAAGTGAGGAGAGGATATAAAAAATCGTGTTGAGATTCCTAAATAGTAAGTAGAGAGATGGCAGCGATGGCCCAAGGGCATCTCAGTCACAAAGGAGAGGCTTTTACCTGTGGAGCTTCTCTGTGAACATCTTGCCATGAGAATCTTCTTAAATGGGGCACATACATTAACCTCTTGTACTAGTTAGGACTCTTTGATCAAAGGTGACAGAAAGCAAACCCATTCGACTGAAGGAAAGAGGGAATTTAATGACAGAATCTGAATATTTTGGGAAGATCAAAATAGCCAGAGGACAGGAGGCAGCTGGGCTCAGGAGTGACGAGCAGTGGGCACTCCGGTGTCGTCAGGGCCCTGAAGCAGGCACTCTGGTGTCCTCAGGGCCCTGAGGCAGGCGCTCAGGTGTCCTCGGGGCCCTGAGGAGGCACTCAGGGGTCCTCGGGGCCCTGAAGCAGGCGCTCAGGTGTCCTCGGGGCCCTGAGGCAGGCACTCCGGTGTCCTTGGGGCCCTGAGGCAGGTGCTCAGGTGTCCTTGGGGCCCTGAGGCAGGTACTCAGGTGTCCTCAGGGCCCTGAAGCAGGTACTCAGGTGTCCTCGGGGCCCTGAAGCAGGCGCTCAGGGGTCCTCGGGGCCCTGAAGCAGGCGCTCAGGTGTCCTCGGGGCCCTGAAGCAGGCGCTCAGGTGTCCTCAGAGCCCTGAAGCAGGTGCTCAGGTGTCCTCAGAGCCCTGAAGCAGGCGCTCAGGTGTCCTCAGAGCCCTGAAGCAGGTGCTCAGGTGTCCTCGGGGCCCTGAAGCAGGCGCTCAGGTGTCCTCGGGGCCCTGAGGCAGGCGCTCAGGTGTCCTCGGGGCCCTGAAGCAGGCGCCCAGGTGTCCTCGGGGCCCTGAGGCAGGTGCTCAGGTGTCCTCAGGGCCCTGAAGCAGGCGCCCAGGTGTCCTCGGGGCCCTGAGGCAGGTGCTCAGGTGTCCTCGGGGCCCTGAAGCAGGCGCCCAGGTGTCCTCGGGGCCCTGAGGCAGGTGCTCAGGTGTCCTCGGGGCCCTGAAGCAGGCGCCCAGGTGTCCTCGGGGCCCTGAGGCAGGTGCTCAGGTGTCCTCGGGGCCCTGAAGCAGGCGCCCAGGTGTCCTCGGGGCCCTGAGGCAGGTACTCAGGTGTCCTCGGGGCCCTGAGGCAGGCGCTCAGGGGTCCTCAGGGCCCTGAAGCAGGCGCCCAGGTGTCCTCGGGGCCCTGAGGCAGGTGCTCAGGTGTCCTCGGGGCCCTGAAGCAGGCGCCCAGGTGTCCTCGGGGCCCTGAGGCAGGTGCTCAGGTGTCCTCGGGGCCCTGAGGCAGGCGCTCAGGGGTCCTCAGGGCCCTGAAGCAGGCGCCCAGATGTCCTCGGGGCCCTGAAGCAGGGCCCAGGTGTCCTCGGGGCCCTGAGGCAGGCGCTCAGGGGCCCTTTCCTTTGTTTCCATGCTTTGCTTTTTGCTGTCTTTGGCTTCATTCTCTTCTCCTCTCCCCTCCTTTCTCTCTCTTCACCAGGTCAGACCACAGCCACAGCTGTCCATCATGGAACTTTAGCTACCCAGAAAATCATAGACTCTCTTAGAGCTCCAAGGACTTCCCAGGCGGCTCAGATGATAAAGAATCTGCCAGAAGTACAGGAGACCTGGGTTGGATCCCAGGATCAGGCAGATTCCCTGGAGAAGGAAATGGCCCCATTCCAGTATTCTTGCCTGGGAAATGCTATGGACAGAGGAGCCTAGTGGGCTACAGTCCATGGGGTCACAAAGAGTCGAACATGACTAAGTGACTCACGCTTTCACACTCTAGACATCCAATGAATACATTTCTGGGAAATCTCTGGTTGACTCTGATTGGCCCAGACTGGATCAAGTATCTGCCTCTGGACCAATCAATGGTGGCCAGTAGGCAGGAGTTTGTTGTATAAAATAACTGCTTTCACAGCAAGAGTGGGAGGGAAGAAGTTGCCAGATAAAGAAGGGCAAGCAAACAGTCTTATCACCATTCTCTGCACCTTGTGTTCTTGCCTGGAGAATCCCAGGGACGGGGGAGCCTGGTGGGCTGCCATCTCTGGGGTCGCACGGAGTTGGACACGACTGAAGCGACTTAGCAGCAGCAGCACCTTGTGCTAGTAGTTTTTATACCTTTTATAAAAATGACCTTTGATAGTCCAAGGCTTCAGTTAGGGACTGTTAGCCTTTCAAGTAAAGAACTGAAACAATGAAAAATCTGATTTCTACAAATTAAGGACCATCCTAGGATAGTTATGATCAAGACAATAGATAATCAAGACACCTAGAAAGTTTAAAACTTTGCTACAAAAATATAAATCGGATAAGTAGCAGTAGAGTATTCTCCAAGGAGCTTTCAGAAAGCAAAACTGCACTAAGTGTTTTTCGAGATAAACATCTGTTAGGGTGACATATAAGCAGGATGACCATGAGTTTTGTCACCTAATCCAGAACGGTTTGAAGGCAAAAGGAGGCACTAAGTAATTAGGCAGGGTGGTCCTGAGAACGTGTATAGTCCCTCTTGTTTACATAGCCCATCTCTTCTTGAAAGTTGTCCGCTTTTTCCATTAGAGACTTTCATATACAGTAATGATAGTTCTTTTAAATACTCTGTAAGATAATTCCAACATTTCTGTCACATTTGAGTCTTGCTCTGATGCTTTCTTTGTCGCTTCAAGTTGTTTTTCTTTTCCTTTTAACATGCCATGTAATTATTTGCTGAAAGCCCAACACTTGGGTAATAGAAACTGAGGTGAACAGGTCTAGAGTGATATTTTATGCTAATTGGGTGAGGAGCTGAGTTGTGTTTTTTGCTGTAGCTGCAGGTGTCTGAGGCTTCAGATTCCTATAGCGTCCTTGTGTTTTCTCTCCTGTTGGCTTTGGGCTTCTATAAGCACCTCCTCAGTGAAAGTCTGCATCTCGCTGTAATCAGCCCTTTATATTGGAGCTCTTTGGGTCTGATGTTTCATTTCAGTTGCACAGTTGTGTCCGACTCTTTGCAACCCCATGGACTGCAGCATGGCTCCCTTCCCTGTCCACCACCAACTCCTGGAGCTTGCTTAAACTCATGTCCATTGAGTTGGTGATACCATCCAACCAGCTCATCCTCTGACATCCCCTTCTTCTCCTGCCTTCAGTTTTACTCAGCATCAAGGTCTTTTCCAATGAGTCAGTTCTTCGCAGCAGGTGGCCTAAGTATTGGAGTTTCAGCTTCAGCATCAGTCCTTCCAATGAATATTCAGGACTGATTTCCTCTAAGATGGACTGGTTGGATCTCCTTGCAGCCCAAGGGACTCTCAAGAGTCTTCTCCAGCACCACAGCTCAAATGCAGCAATTCTTTGGCGCTCAATTTTCTTTATGGTCCAACTCTTACATTCACACATGATTACTGGGAAAAACAATAGCTCTGACTACACAGACCTTTGTTGACAAAGTAGTGCCTCTGCTTTTTAATATGCTGTCTATGTTAGTCATTGGAAAAGAAATGACAACCCACTCCAGTATTCTTGCCTGGAGAATCCCATGGATGAAGGAGCTTGGTGGGCTACAGTCCACTGGTCGCAAAGAGTCGGACACGACTGAGCGACTTCACTTCCACTTTCACTATGTTAGTCATAGCTTTTCTTCCAAGAAGCAAGTGTCTTTTAATTTCATGGCTGCAGTCACCATCTTCAGTGATTTTAGAGCCCAAAATAATAAAGTCTGTCACTGTTTCCATTGTTTCCCCATCTATTTCCCATGAAGTGATGGGACCGGATACCATGATCTTCATTTTCTGAATGCTGAGCCCTAAGCCAACTTTTTCACTCTCCTCTTTCACTTTCATCAAGAGGCTGTTTAGTTCCTCTTCACTTTCTGCCATAAGGGTGGTGTCATCTGCATATCTGAGGTTATTGATATTTCTCCCAGCAATCTTGATTCCAGCTTGTGCTTCTTCCAGCCCAGCGTTTCTTGTGATGTACTCTGCATAGAAGTTAAATAAGCAGGGTGACAATATACAGCCTTGAGGAACTCCTTTCTCAAATTTGAACCAGTCTGTTGTTCCATGCCCGGTTCTAACTGTTGCTTCCTGACCTGCATACAGATTTCTCAAGAGGCAGGTCAGGTGGTCTGGTATTCCCATCTCTTTCAGAATTTTCCACAGTTGATTGTGATCCACACAGTCAAAGGCTTTGGCATAGTCAATAAAGCAGAAGTAGATGTTTTTCTGGAACTCTCTTGCTTTTTCAATGATCCAGCGGATGTTGGCAATTTGATCTCTGGTTCCTCTGCCTTTTCTAAAACCAGCTTGAACATCAGGAAGTTCACGGTTCATGTATTGCTGAAGCCTGGCTTGGATAATTTTGAGCATTACTTTACTAGCATGTGAGATGAGTGCAATTGTGCGGTAGTTGGAGCATTCTTTGGCATTGCCTTTCTTTGGGATTGGAATGAAAACTGACCTTTTCCAGTCCTGTGTCCACTGCTGAGTTTTCCAAATTTGGTGGCATATTGAGTGTAGCACTGAGCATTCTTTTGCATTGCCTTTCTTTGGAATTGGAATGAAAACTGACCTTTTCCAGTCCTGTGGCCACTGCAGAGTTTTCCAAATTTGTTGGCATATGCTGTCTGTGCTTAAGTGCCATTAACACACATAGGAACACTCAAATTTCAAATAGCTCCTATAGTCCTTGATTCAAAAGAAAATAAAATTGTAATCAGTATGTACTGAAGAACAAAGGAATCTTAATATATCTACTTTGCTTTTGGAAGACCTCTAGGTTTCTTGAAAATAAAATAGCAAGAAAATAAATTATACACACAGACATACACGTCTGTATATGTCTTATACCCTTACTCCCCCAAAGCTGAAAGTGGTGAGACTTGAAACCCCAGGAAACCCCCAGGCAAAGGTGCAGTACCATCTTTGAAGTTTAGTTTGGAAGGGATCCAAAAGGCCACACCATCCAGCATCCCACCTATGAGGAGATCTACCTGGAGTACTCCTGACAGGCAGGTATCTCAGAGTGTACAGGTGTCAAAATACAGGGACTAGCTCACGCATTTCAAGAATTCCAGCTGTTAAACAGCTCCTTCTAATGTTCAGTGGCACCTTATGCAATGATCCTAAGTTTTACCCTCAGATCTGTATTTGGCTTCCCCAGTGGTACTAGAGGTAAAGAATCCACATACCAAGGCAGGAGACATAAAAGACACTGGTTCAGTCCCTGGGTGGGGAAGATCCCCTGGAGAAGGAAATGGCAACCCACTCCAGTATTCCTGCTTGGGAAATCCCATGGACGGAGGAGCCTGGTGGGCTACAGTCCATAGCATCACAGAGAGTCGGACACGACTGGAGTGACTGAGCACGCACCTATCCTTCATGTCCTTTCTCCCAGCTGTTCCCACATATTGTCTACCTTCCTCCATTAATAAAGCCTCTGTCCTGCCTATAGGAGTGTCCTTTAATCAGTCCTGCCTATAGGAGTGTCCACAGCCAACCACTGCATATCCCTTGAAGCCCTCTAACAGAAAGCATGAGATCAACTTCCAGCATGATTACACGGGGAGCTTAACTGGCCAGCTCCTTAGTGAAAATTATTGGGAAAAAAATTCTTAAGCCTCTGGAAATGGTGCTAAGAGCAAAATCTACTGAAGAAAATCTATGAAAATTTATTAAGAAAGGTGAGTCTGTAATATTAGAAATAAGACCACTCCTGCGTGCCCCTCTCCCAGCTCAATGAGGTTGAGATTCCATCTCATTCTGATTCAGCCAGGAACACAGGACTCCCTCTTCCTCCAGCTCTCAGTTTTGGGAGTCTTTCTTCCTGAAAGGAGCAGGACTTCAGTGTTTCTCTGAGGCTAAGTCCCAGGTAAGTCAAGAGGTGGAGGCTCTTTTTCCACCCACAACCCCACTTGTAGAATAGAAGCTCTTCTTCAGTCCTGGCATAAAGATGGACATAATGAATCAAAGGTTTAGCATTGTGATTCAAAATAATTAACTCATACATCCATAATCAACTGATTTTCTAACAAGAACATCCAAAGGAATAATAATTGATTTTTTAAAAAATAGTAATAGTACAACAGGATAGGCTTCCCAGGGCACACTAGTGGTAAAGAATCCACCTGCCAATTCAGGAAACGTGAGAGACACAGGTTCGATCCCTGAGTCAGGACGATCCCCTGGAGGAGGGCATGCCAACCCACTCTAGTATTCTTGTCTGGAGAATTCCATAGACAGAGGAGCCCAGAGGGCTACAGTCCAGGGGGTTTCAAAGAATCAAACACAACTGAAGTAATTTAGCACACATGCACACACACAACTGGATATCCATATGCAAAAATAAATAAACATATTGAGCTTTTACCTCAAACCATATACAAAAATTAACTCAAAATGTATCAGAGACCTAGGCTTCCAGGTGACACTGCTGCTGCTGCTGCTGCTAAGTCACTTCAGTCGTGTCCGACTCTGTGCGACCCCATAGCGGCAGCCCACCAGGCTCCCCCATCCCTGGGATTCTCCAGGCAAGAACACTGGAGTGGGTTGCCATTTCCTTCTCCAGGCTTCCAGGTGACACTAGTGGTAAAGAACCCACCTGCCCGTGCAGGAGACGTAAGAGACATGGTTTCAATCCCTGGATCAGGAAGATCCCCTGGTGGAGGGTATGGCAACCCACTCCAGTACTCCAGTATTCTTGCCTGGAGTATCCCATGGACAGAGCAGTCTAAAAGGCTACAGTTCATAGGATCACAGAGTCGGACACCACCGAAGCAACTTAGCACGCATTCACACACATATCAAAGACCTATGTAAGACTAAAACTATAGACGTCTTAGGAGAAAACACTAGCTTGAATTTTAATGGCCTTGGATTTGGCAGTGAAGTCTTAGATATAAACTCAAACCATGAGCAACAAAAGCAAATAAATAAACTAGACTTCACCAGAATTTAATAGCTTTGTGTTTCAAGTACACTATCAAGAACATGAAAATTTAACCAAGAGAATGAGAGAAAATATTTGAAAATCATAAAGGATTTATATCTGGAAGATATGAAGAACTATTACAACTCAATAAGGATTGGTTTAGATGTTTTTCCCAAGGAAGATATACAAATGTCCAATATCACGGAAATAGAACTTATATCATCAGTCATTTAAGGATCAAAACTACATGAAATACCCCATATCAACAAGAATGGCTAGAATCACCATGTCGTACAGTGAGAGCTTGTGAAGAAGTAGAGGAATGAGAATCCTCATACATTGCTAATGACAGTGTAAAATGATTAAGCCTCTTAGAAAACAGTCTAGCAGCTCTTAAAACATAAGGTTATCATATGACTCAACAATTCTGCTCCTAGGTATTTATCCAATAGAAATGAGAACATATGTACACACAAAAACTTGTGCATAAAATTGTATAGGAGCATTATTCATAATAGCCAAAAAGTAGAAACAATCCAAGTATCTACCAACCGGTGAATGGAGCAACAAAGCAGGATGTATCACACAAGGGAATACAATTAAGCCATAAATAGGAATAAAATACTGATGCATGCAGCAAATTAGATGAATTTTGAAAATTTATGCCAAATGAAACTAGCCACAAAAATCCACTTATTGTATCATTCCATTTCTTTGAAAATCCAGTATAGAGAAATCTCAAAACAGAAAGTAGATTAGTTATAGTTCTGTGTTGGAGGATAGAAGAGGCAATAAGAGAGTGATAGATGAAGGGTATAGAGTTTCTTTTTGAGATGATGAAAATATTCTAAAATTGTCTATGGTGATAGTTTCATGCTGCTAAGCTAAGTCACTTCAGTCGTGTCCGACTCTGTGCGACCCCATAGATGGCAGCCCACCTGGCTCCGCCATCCCTGGGATTCTCCAGGCAAGAACACTGGAGTGGGTTGCCATTTCCTTCTCCAATGCATTAAAGTGAAATGTGAAAGTCAAGTCACTCAGTCGTGTCCGACTCTTAGCGACCCCATGGACTGCAGCCCACCAGGCTCCTCCATCCATGGGATTTTCCAGGCAAGAGTGCTGGAGTGGGGTGCCATTGCCTTCTCCGGATAGTTTCATACATCTGTGAATATACTAAAAACTATTGAATTGTGTACTTTAAATCTGCATATGCTGCTGCTGCTGCTAAGTCACTTCAGTCGTGTCCGACTCTGTGCGACCCCATAGATGGAAGCCCACCAGGCTCCCCTGTCCCTGGTATTCTCCAGGAAAGAAAGCTGGAGTGTATATACAGTATAAAATTTGCAAGGCTCAGAGGTTAAAGCGTCTGCCTCCAATGCGGGAAACCTGGGTTCGATCCCTGGGTCAGGAAGATCCCCTGGAGAAGGAAATGGTAACCCACTCCAGTATTCTTGCCTGGAGAATCCCCTGGACAGAGAAGCCTGGTAGGCTACAGTCCACAGGGTCACAAAGAGTTAGACACGACTGAGAGACTTCACTTATAAAAAAAGCCATTCCAATAGGAAATATAGCCCAACACTGAAAGAGACAATTCCAGGTTCTAACCCCCACTCCAATTTTTTTTTTCTTTTCTACATGGGAAACAGAAACAGGTCGAGCAGTAATTTCATTTCAACGTAAAACAAGGATTCCCCAAGTATTCAAGTGAGCCTGTAAAGTTTAACTATGAATTTGTGCCAGATTTACAATGTCGCATCTCTGCTGGGTTTACACAGGAACTGTCACCTTTTGGCTGGGGCCGCAGTGCATTGTGACACTCCTGTGAACAAGCATGCAGCATCCCTGAGCCTCTGTTTCCTCATCTGTGTATCTGGCACAGTTACCCTTGCTCCAGCAAGTTCTGTTTGTTGTAAAGATCAAATGAAATCACAAAAAAACACTTTGAAAAGATGAAGGTATTATAAAGACAAAGGAGATTAATCCTTAGCATTAATCTTTAACATCCTCTCCAAAAGCTTTCAGCAACTGGCCTCCCTGGGGATAGCAGATTAAGTACAAATTAAAAACAAAACTTCAACTAACATTTTCATCCAAATTCGAAAGGTATTTTACATTCATTAAGCTTTGAAGTTCATAGTCTAGTACTTCTTTTTTTACTATATCCATTAGTCATATAAAGTGAGAAATCAAGTCACAGCCTTTGTCAGCGGATTAAATGTTTCCAAATGACCTATCTCATGAACACAGGGTAGAGAAGTAATGAGAAATATCCAGCTCTATTTTTCTTTTGTAGTATACTAATAACAAAAAAAAAAGCTTTTAAAATTAAAAGATGTTGGTAACATGTTGAGCATACTTAACATTCTTTTTAAAGCAACTTCTCTGCTGGCAGTGGGTTTTAGGTTGTAATGCCTTAAGCTAAGAAAGCCAGTCCTAAAAAGAAAAGGAAAAAATCAAGGAAACAAGCATGATGCAGTCAGTTGTAAGTAATCACTTTACAAAGGGAATTATAAAGAAGGGCTGGCAGTCTTGCCTTCAGAGTCCCTCCCTTGAAGGACCTGACCATTTATGCTGCTACATCAATTCACAACATGAGAGGGATCCGAGTTCTCCAATTATGATTTTCAGTAGTAAAAATAATTATTTCTATTTTCCAAGTCCTTTCACATATATTATCCCTTTTGATCATCACAACATGAGGGAAGTGATGATTTTCCCACTCATGAATTATAGAACTAGGAGTGGTACCCAGCATTCCAACTCACCAGCCTCTGCGATGTCCTCTGCCTCATGCAGAGGATGAGTGCCACAAAAACTCTCTTGCCACATAGAGACTCATTCCAAACTCCTGCATTAAATGGCTGGATCAACCTAGCATGGCTTGTGCCAGCCTAAGGCCACATCCTTGGGATGACTAAGACAACCCCTCTTAGAGTTCCTATCTAAAAAAGCTCAAGGCTGTCAAAAAAAATTTACCATTTATTCTAGCCAACACCTGGCCACAGGGCCCTGACCTCCACTCCTTTCTTCAAGCATTTCTAATTTAAAAAGGCAGGAAGGGGTAAGCTCACAGTTGTAAGTTCTCCCTCTGTCGCTTTCAAATATACACGTATGTATTCCCTACAACCCAGGAGTGTCTTTCTCAAGGACTTGAAAGCCATTCCTTTCAAATGCTATCATCAGGAAGGACAGGGCCTCTGTCTCCCAGGCTCTATGGGTGAGTAGAATCCTAATTCAGGTAACTGCCAACCAGTAGCCACAGCTGTCCTAATGATATCTTCACTGTCTATCTCACTAGATTTTTGTAATTTTTTCTTATCTCCCTGATTCTACTTGACCCCTGATCACTGCTCCTCCCTATTCCCTCATCCTGATTTTAAAATGCTCCAGTCACTTCTGTGCAGGCTTCCCTGATGGCTCAGATGGTAAAGAATCTGCCTGCAATGCAGGAGACCCACGTTCTATCCCTAGGTTGCTGTCTCCTGGGGAAGGAAATGGCAACCCACTCCAGTATTCTTGCCTGGAGAATCTCGATGGACAGAGGAGTCTGGCAGGCTAAAATCGATGGGGTCACAAAGAGTCGAACACAACCGAGTGACTAACACACACACCTCTTTATAAATAGAATGGAACTCGGCTCTTTTCCCACTGTCAGTAATTAATAAAATCTGCCTCCACCACTTTAACTAATATCCAGCTTTATCTTTGACAACACACACGCAGCTGCCCCCAGGCAAATGTAGACAAAACCAACCACACCTCCTCTTGATTCTGTCCTGTGCCTGACCCGAGTCCCCATCTCTGCCCTGTCCCCTCCGGCTTCAGAGCTTCCACATGTTCCAGTCGAATAACCTCCTTTACATCTGTCTGCCTCAAAACTGTCTCCCAGGCAATTCATTCTGCATCTTCCTCCCAAGGTGTAGGTTGTATCATATCTTCCTCTCTTCAAAAGCACCTGCAGTGTTGACAAGCTAATTAGCATTCAGTACTCTGTACTGGCTGGTCTAAGTCTCAATTTCATTTATATCCCTGAGCTAACATGCCAAGTGAATGCAGGGACAGGAAGGGCCCCATATGAAGACAGCCTAACAGAATGATATCTGGGAAGACTTGTGAAAATCTCTGGTAAGCCATTTGCAGAAAGTCTCAACCTATCCCAGCTGTTGTCTGAAAAATGTTCCTGAAAAGACCCAGAATCTCAGGAAGTCCTGCCTCAGACAGGCAAAAATTTCTTATTCTTTAACCTCACTCTCTTCTTTGGGCTTTTCAAAACAGAATAAAGACCAAAATTATTGCTACTGACAGCCAGCTCCTATCAAGTGCCTTCTCTGGGTCAAGAAACTCACTAAAAACCTACATGCATTTTCTCATTTCATCTTCAAAATGCTGTAACCATGACATAAGCACTGTTATTATTCCCACTGAACAGATAAAGAAACTTAGGCTTAACCTGGATCTGCATCTTTTGTGCAAGTGGCAAAGCTGGAACATGAATCCAGGTCCCTATGTCCTCAGAGCTTGAGTTCTTAACTGCTACACATGTTGACAAGCATCCAAACATTTTTAAACAGCTCTCATTCAATCTTGGAGAAGGAAATGGCAACCCACTCCAGTACTCTTGCCTGGAAAATTCCATGGACAGAGGAGCCTTGTAGGCTACAGTCCATGAGTTGCAAAGAGTCAGACATGACTGAGTGACTTCACTTTACTTTCATTCAATCTTAGGGTCTTCAACCCATTTCTCATCATATGGACCCTGATCGTTTTGTCATCCCAGGCATTGTCCTCTGAACTTGAGTCAGAGTAAAATAAAACTAGCACTCTAAGGAAGCCCTCGGGAGGCACTTTACTCATTCATTTTACATTATGTTCTCAACTGGGTCTTTATTTTCTTTGTTCATTTAAGAGACTTGTTGCCACCTCCTCTTAATTCATCAAGACAGACTTCAAATAGATTAAAGAGTTAAATTATTTTCCTTGAAAAAAAATCAATGGAAAAAAAAAAACTAGAAGACAAGAGAGTGGTATATTTTTAAAAGATTATTTTCTAAATGTAGCAGTAACACAAGAAAGGACAAAGGGAAATATTGAACATCTGACTACAAAAAAATTAAAAATGTCTGTACATGAAAAGCAACTAAAATATAAAGACAAACAGCAGACTGAAAAAAATGTTTGCAGGAAATATGACAAGGGTAAATGCTCTTATTAAACAGAGTATACCAATCGATGAGAAAAACATTAAGATAAATGGCCATCAGCAGGAGAGTTACACAAGAGAAAATGCAACCTGTAAGCTAATGTGATGGGGGAAAGTTAAGCTTAATAAGAAATTAAGAAGTGTAAATAACGTTGACAATTTTCACCTAATAATTAGCAAAAGACTAATAAGATGTTCAATGCGTTTGGAGAATTAGCAAAATCAGTACTTTACTACTTTTTCTGGAGATAATATAAACTGTTGGAAGCTTCTGGAAAGATATTTGACAATTCATTTCACATTTTTTTTTAAGTCTTAAAGTTAGGCCAATAATCCCACTCTTTTAATAATTCAAAACACAAAAAGAGCTAAAAGGTATAAGATAATTACAGTAGCTCAAATTGGGACTATCCAAAGTTTACAATAATCAAAGCATATCTGCATGATCTATGCTACTTACATGACATCCACTTCGTAAATCACTATTTTATATGTAAAATATGTATCCTTTCTAACAACATTTAAAAAACATATATAACGTGTTGTGGAAACGCAAGATCGATATGCATATACTGTGTGTGTTCACTCATATTGTTGCTGTCGTTGCAGGGTCACTAAGTTGTGTCCAACTCTGCACCTCCATGGACTGTAGCCCACTAGCCTCCTGTGTCCATGGAGTTTCCCAGGCAAGATTCCTGGGCTGGGTTGCCATTTTCTACTTTGGGGGATCTTCCTGACCAAGGGTTTGAACCCACATCTCCTGTATTAGCAGGTGGATTTTTTATCGTTGAGCCATCAGGGAAGCCCCATTCACTCTTATAACTATGCACAAAAATTCACCGGAAAATACTCGGAGGGGCTAAAGAAACTTGATAAGAATTGCTGAGTCAATCTTTGGATTTGTGATTGACGAGTTTTCCCTTATTTTCCTACCTATGTGAACATACAGACATGCACAATTTTATGACATTTATCAGACGCGACTGAGCAACTCAACGTGCAACACAAACAATTAAATTAACAGACTTTGGGTGAAGCAGATTACCCTCCATATTGTGAATGGGTCTCGCCCAATCAGCTGAGGGCCTTAAGGGAGAAGACCGAGGTCCCCAAAGGAACAGGGAATTCTGCCCATTGATTGCCTTCAGACTTGAGCCACAACATTAATTCTTCTCTAGGTCTCTCTACTACCAGCTTACTCTCCAGATTTTATACTTCTCTCTGCCTCTCTCTCTCTCTTTGGTAATAACATATATATTTTTGGTTCTATTTCTCTGAAGAACCCTGATAACTACACCCATCCTCCCCACTCCCTGCTACCAGCTTTCACACACACAGTCTCTCATCAGTGGACCTGATCCTTTATTTCACATAGACATGAATCCTATGAAATTTAAAGGATACTTTTCAGTTTCTTCCTACTTGACTTCCCATTCACATTTAACACAACTCTTCTTTCTTGAAACACTTGTGTTTGGACATCCAAAATACTCCAGAACCCTGCCTTCCCCTCCCTTCTCTGGAACCTCTTCACTCGGTGCTTTGCGATTCTTTCCTCCTCTGAGCACTCCTCCCCAGTGCTGGGATTCTCCTGGCCTCAGCTCTGAGTCCTCTCTTTACAGAGTCTACTCTTTCCCCAGGCAACTTCATCCGTAAGTAGAGTTTTACTTACCGTCCATGTATTGCTGACTCCAGCCCAGATTTCTCTAAGGTCTAGATTCATGTCATGAGCTCTCCTCTGACAGCTCCACCTGGATACTCAAATGTAGTTTTATTTTCTCGGGTCGAAAGATTAGTTTTCTGTGGGGAGAAGAGAGCTACCTCCAAAAGAGGCAGCTGGCTAACATTTTGCTTCACCTTCACACCGAAGGGTTACTTCTTCTTGTTTATCATTGCAATCTAAAAATTGATGCAATCCTTCTCTAACTTAGGCAATGCTCCCCAGAACATGAAGTCATTCCTGTGGCCTTCAATTCACAGAGAACCTCAGCTGAGTTCACGGAGAGCGAGCCTTCAATCTAGCCATCTCCTTTATTTCCACCAGTGCAAGTTTGCCTAAAGATGTGCAAGTGGAACTGCAGATTGCCTCCAAGGGCACCACACGCTGCACTTATCCCTGGCCCCTCTGCTCTGGTCTTTCTCTAATATTAGAGAGCTTCTAATAGAAGTCCTATCCATTAATTCTCAGGCCAATTTTATTTTTGATGTAACAGCTCATAAATTAGTCAGACTCTACTCAATGTGGTCTTGGCGGCACTTTACCATGCAAAAATTTCTGGAAGATGGGCAGCACGGTTTGATGGTTTCCTGTATGCTGTTAATCATCCAGTGGAATTCAGGATTCAGGGAGAGTTCACTCAAAGGTTTCATAGCCATCTTAAACTGGAAATTCAAATTTGACTTCTAAAGATTATCCTCACTCTAATTTCTCTGAGCCTATAATCCTTCCAAATTTTTCAATCCCAGTTACCTTTAAGGGGTTCCTCCATTTTACTTAACTCAGGGACACAGCCATAATCAGGAACTTGGTACTTGGAAAACACTAGCTGCAAAGATTTTCTAGCAATTACTATGATAAAGGACACAAATGACTTTTTGTATTAAAAATCTTTGCATAATAGGTAAAGCCCAATAGTCCAATAGCCGTCACTTAGCATTTTGCCTTCTGCTACAGTTCCACCAGCCTACAACTGGGATATCAGCTGCCTGCAGCTCCTCACTGCCTTCTGCTCTTAACTTTCCAATATTACTCAGCCATTAAAAAGAGTACATTTGAATCAGTTCTCATGAGGTGGATGAAACTGGAGCCTATTATACAGAGTGGAGTAAGTCAGAAAGAAAAACACCAGTACAGTATACTAATGCATATATATGGAATTTAGAAAGATGCTAATGATGACCTATATGTGAGACAGCAAAAGAGACACGGATATATAGAACAGTCTTTTGCACTCTGTGGGAGAGGGCGAGGGTGAAATGATTTGGGAGAATGGCATTGAAACATGTATATTACCATATGTGATATAGATTGCCAGTCCAGGTTCAATGCATGAGATAGGGTGCTCAGGGCTGGTGCACTGGGATGACTCTGAGGGATGGGATGGGGAGGGAGGTGGGAGGGGGGGTTCAGGATGGGGAACACATGTACACCCATGGCTGATTCATGTCAATGTATAACAAAAACCACTACAATATTGTAAAGTAAGTAGCATCCAATGAAAATAAATAATTTTTTTTTTAAAAAAAAGAAAGATAAGAAGGAAGAAAAACAAAAAAAAAGCATCTGCATGTTTCAGGAAACAATGTCCAGGCAAAATGGTGAGCTCTTTAGTACATGAAGAGATATGGAATTATCTTCTCTGGGCAGATGAGAAATTCTGATTGTGAGAGGTAGCAGCAATGATGAATGTCTGCTGAGTCCCACATAGAAAGCTCCAGTAACTGATCAAGGGCACAGTCATAAATAGCAAGCTTTTATCTCCATGCTTGAGGACAATTTTGCTTTCTTGGGCAGACTATGAAGATGATCGAGATTTCCCAAGAGTGATGTTAGCTTTCATTTCTATGTATAATATGCAAACAATTTTTAACTTTTTTAAAAATTAATTTTTATCACAGTGTAGTTGCTCTACAATGTTGTGTTAGTTTCTATTGCACAGCAAAATGAATCAACCATGCGTACACATCTATCCCCTCCTTTTCGGACTTCCTTCCCGGCCAGGTCACCACAGTGCATTAAGCAGAGCTCCTTGTGCTGTACAGCATGTTCCCATTAGCTGTTCTATACAACTTTTACTCTTAACTACACCTTTCAAGGCTCTTTTATAAGAAAATATCAAGGCACTTTATGAACATTAATCTTCATTACCTTGGTCAAAAATAACTTTTTTTTTTTAAACAGTCCAAGGGTCTTCTCATTTTTTTTTCTATT
Organism: Aepyceros melampus; assembly: GCA_006408695.1. Taxonomy (NCBI): domain Eukaryota; kingdom Metazoa; phylum Chordata; class Mammalia; order Artiodactyla; family Bovidae; genus Aepyceros; species Aepyceros melampus. The sequence goes on from SJXQ01006557.1 coordinate 38,613, forward strand.
TGCTTCTTTGATTTTAGATTTTAAAACTAGCATTGCATCAGGTCATGAAATTGGAAGGTGGATCTTCCAACTTCATTCATCTACAGTATGTTGTATGCTGTATGGCTTGTAGAATTAAAGAATGGCTAATTTATCAAACTTCATCATCATGATTCCAGTTAATGGTATCTGAGAAGATATTTTCTTTTTGGGCTGCTTAGTCTCTAGCTCTTTTTTTTTTTTTTTTTGCTGGAAGGAGAGAATGTTTATTTGTCCCATTTATTATTTTTTAACCCCTCACCTTCACAAAAACAAAGAAAATGTTCTATCTAAAGCCTTACTACTCAGAGTATAACTTGTAGAATAGGATCATCAGTGTCACCTGGGAGCTTGTTAAACCCACTACTCTCAGGCCCACCCATACCTGCCAAATCAGAATCTGAGAACCTCAGGAGGTTCTTGCTGTGTTAAAGTTGGAAGAACATGGAATTAAAGCACTAAACATCTGAGTGTCTGTATCAGTTCAGTTCAGTCACTCAGTCATGTCCGACTCTTTGTAACCCATGGACTGCAGCATGCCAGTGAACTGTAAAATGAGGGTAAAATCAATGGTGTCTATCACAGGATATTAGGAGATTCAAATAATATGAAATGTGGCAGTACTATCCATCAACAAACATTAATATTAGTCAATGAATTAAAACCATATGAGGTTATAATAAAAATGAACTGAAATCCACATGGTATAGTACTTAGAATACTGTAAGCCTCAATAGCAGAATTAAGCACCCATTCATTTATCCAATAAATATTTAAGCTCCCATTAGATACCAGGCACAAATCCTACCTTTGCTCTCAAAGGTGTTAGACGTGACAGTGAGACAAGAGGAATACCTAGAGGAATTCTTCAGGGTCGTTAGAAACCAGATTCTGTAGTCTATAGCCCTTTCACCCATCCAGAGACTAGAAAGAAAGGTGTGCTTAGAGCCCAGTGAAAGGGACTTTGAACATATCCTGAGTCAGGTTTCCCTTTTCTTGTCAGAGTTGGAAAATTCCATTTAGAGTTAACTCTTCTACAGTGATTCAGAGACCATCTAGAGTTAAGAGTGCAAAGTAGCATGTGGTGATGGGAAAATAAAACATCTATCATCCCTTGACACTGGCTCTACTCTTACGATGGATGAGGTGACAAAAGTCCAGGGGCACAGACACAGTCTTGGTTAATGGACATTTTCATGGAAACAAACACATCAGGCCTGCAAGTGATACAACACCAGGACAAACTGAACAGACCTAGTAGCTGGAAATGACTTTCAGAAGAAAGAAATGCCATCACCTCTCGGAAAAGGAGATTTGCTGAGAATGTGAAATTGTCATCAAATCATAGTCTTCAAAAAGCCTATGGAACCTGAGAAAAGATCGAGTCCAGGTGACAGCATAGGTACCAGGAGAAAAAGGCTAAGGAGAAAAAGGGGTGCAAGGAGAGTACAGCCAGTAATCACTGTCGAAGGGAGTGGAGTGGGACATGTGGTCAATCTCTGATTGGTGAATCCACATGTTGTTCCCACCCCTTTGTTCATAGAGGGGGATAGAAGAAAGAAATGCCATCACCTCTCGGAAAAGGAGATTTGCTGAGAATGTGAAATTGTCATCAAATCATAGTCTTCAAAAAGCCTATGGAACCTGAGAAAAGATCGAGTCCAGGTGACAGCATAGGTACCAGGAGAAAAAGGCTAAGGAGAAAAAGGGGTGCAAGGAGAGTACAGCCAGTAATCACTGTCGAAGGGAGTGGAGTGGGACATGTGGTCAATCTCTGATTGGTGAATCCACATGTTGTTCCCACCCCTTTGTTCATAGAGGGGGAAGTGAGTCCCAAGAGATTAAGCCTCTAGGTTTTCCATTTCACTATTGAATTGAAATATACTTTAACTACAATGAAAAATTCACCATCTACTTTATAAATGATTCATATTAGTAAAAACATGTCAGGTGGGTGCCTGTGGCCAGGAGGAATGTAAAGTACTGTGATCAAGGAGAAGATGTAAAGAGGTGGTTCCTGCATAGAGAAACTGATTTTAAAATTAATGTGATATATATGGAATTTAGAATGATGGTAATGATAAACCTGTACGCAAGATAGCAAAAGAGACACAGATGTATAGAACGGCCTTTTGGACTCTGTAGGAGAGGGAGAGGGTGGGATGGGTTGGCAGAGTGGCAGTGTAACATGTGTGATATCATAAGTGAAATGAATCGCCAGTCCAGGTTTGATGCAGGATGCAGGATGCTTGGGACTGATGCACGGGGATAATCCAGAGAGAGGGTGTGGGGCAGGAGGGGGGAGGTGGGGGTCAGGATTGGGAGTTCATGTACACTCGTGGCTGATCCATGTCGATGTGTAGCAAAACGAATACAGTATTGTAAAGCAAAACAAACTAAAAAAATAAAAATTAATTTAAAAAAAATAAAATTAATGTGAAAATTCTTGAGGACACAGAAGAGCCAAAATTATCTTGAAAAAGAACAAAATTGGAAGATTAATACTTCCCATTTTCAAAACAGTGCAAAGTACATGATGTTGGCATAAGGATAAACAAATAGATCAGTGGGATACAATTGAGAGCCTAGAAATAAATTCTAACATTTATAGGTAATTGATTTTTGACAAAGGTGCCAAGACAATTCAATGGGGGAAAGAATGGTCTCTTTCCAAAAACTGATGCTGGGATAATTCAATATCCACATGCAGAAGACTGAAGTTGGACTCCTAACTCACACCAGCTAATCAAAAGGGAACACAGACCTAGATGTAAAAGCTAAGTCTATAAAGACTCTTAGAAGAAAAAGTAAATCTTTATAATCTCGGCTTAGGCAAAGATCTCTTCTACATGGAAGACTCAAGCCACAAAAAGAAAAAAAAAAGTAAATTGAACTACATTAAAGTTCAGTTCAGTTGCTCAGTCTTATCCAATGCCCTGTGACCCCATGGACTGCAGCACGCCAGGCTTCCCTGTCCATCACCAACTCCCAGAGCTTACACAATCTCATGTTCATTGAGTCGGTGATGCCATCCAATCATCTGATGCTCTGTCATCCCCTTCTTCTCCCACCTTCGATCTTTCCCACCATCTGGGTCTTTTCAAATGAGTCATCTCTTCACATCAGGTGACCAAAGTATTGGAGTTTCAGTTTCAGCAAAAGTCCTTCAAGTAAACATTCAGGACTGATTTCCTTTAGGATGGACTTGTTGGAGGAGAAGGCAATGGCAACCCACTCCAGACCCTTGCCTGGAGAATCCCATGGATGAAGGAGCCTGGACCACAGCCTAGTGGTCCATGGGGTCGCGAAGAGTCTGACACAACTGAGTGACTTTGCTTTCACTTTTCACTTTCAAACATTGGAAAAGGACATGGCAACCCACTCCAGTGTTCTTGCCTAGAGAATCTCAGGGATGGGAGAGCCGGGTGAGCTACCGTCTATGGGGTCACACAGAGTAAGACACGACTGAAGCGACTTAGCAGCAGCAGCAGCAGGACTGGTTGGATCTCCTTGTTGTCCAAGGAACTCCTCAAGAGTCTTCTCCAAGATCACAGTTCAAAAGCATCAATTCTTCTGTGCTCAGCTTTCTTTATAATCCAACTCTCACATCCATACATGACTACTGGAAAAACCATAGCTTTGACTAGACGGACCTTTGTTGGCAAAGTGATGTCTCTGCTATCTAGGTTGGTCCTAACTTTCCTTCCAAAGAGTAAGTGTCTTTTAATTTCATGGCTGCAATCACCATCTACAGTGCTTTTGGAGCCTAAAAAAATAAAGCCTGACACTATTTCCACTGTTTCCCCATCTACTTCCCATGAAGTGATGGGACCAGAGGCTATGATCTTAGTTTTCTGAATGTTGAGTTTGAGCCAACTTTTTCACTCTCCTCTTTCACTTTCATCAAGAAGCTCTTTAGTTATTTTTAGCTTTCTGCCATAAGGGTGATGTTATCTGCATATCTGAGGTTATTGATATTTCTCCTGGAAATCTTGATTCCAGCTTGTGCTTCTTCAAGCCCAGCATTTCATGATGTACTCTGAATATAAGTTAAATAAGCAGGGTGACAATATACAGCCTTGATGTACTCCTTTCCTGATTTGGAACCAGTCTTTATTCCATTCCAGTTCTAACTGTTGCTTCGTGACCTGTATACAGATTTCTCAGGAGGCAGGTGAAGTGGTCTGGTATTCCTATGTCTTGAAGAATTTTCCACAGTTTGTTATGACTCACACAGTCAAAGGCATTGGCATAGTCAATAAGCAGAAATAGATGTTTTTCTGGAACTCTCTCACTTTTTCAATGATCCAGCGGATGTTGGCAACTTGATCTCTGGTTCCTTTGCATTTTCTAAATTCAGCTTGAACATCTGGAAGTTCACAGTTCACATACTGTTGAATCCTGGCTTAGAGAATTTTGAGCATTATTTCACTAGCATGTCAGATAAAATATCTTTGACTGAGTGAATGAGTGAAGTCACTCAGTCATGTCCAGCTCTTCGCGACCCCATGGACTGTAGCCCACCAGGCTCCTCCATCCATGGGATTCTCCAGGCAAGAGTACTGGAGTGGTTGCCATTTCCTTCTCCAGGTGATATTCTTGACTCAGGGATCAAACCCGGGTCTCCCGCATTGCAGGCAGAAGCTTTAACCTCTGAGCATGTCAGATAAAATATGTTTGATAGTGGTCTCCAAACTCCAGACTAACTACATCAGAATACCCTAGGGAAAAGGAAAGGGATGCTGTTTAAAAAAAAAAAAAATGAACTCTCAAGTCATACCCTCAGAGAGTATGGAAAACTGAGCTTTTTAAAGTCTCCTGAAATATTATTGACTAATGTACAAGACTGGACTTCTCTGGTGGCTGGGGGTAAAGAATTCACCTGCAATGCAGAAGATGCAGGTTTGATCCCTGGGTTGGGAAGATCCCATGGAGAAGGAAATGGCAATCCACTCCAGGATCTTGCCTGGGAAATCTCAAGGACAGAAGAGCCTGGCAGACTATGTCTATGGGGTTGCAAAAGTCAGACGCAACTTAGCAACTAAACCACCACCCAATGTACAAGAGTGGTTGGAACTCTTGATCTGGAGGTTGAAACGAAACATATGAAACAATTGAGGAAGAAATATAGAGGAATGTTTTCCCATTTCAGTATGAGAGAGCATTTTAAATATGTAAAAGCAAAGGAACACAATTCTTTGATTTATTAAACAAATATTTATGGAGGCTACCAGGCACATGCATTTTGGCTATGTGAAATAGCACATGCTAGTAAAGTAATGCTNGCCTTTTCTAAATCCAGCTTGAACATCTGGAAGTTCACAGTTCACATATTGCTGAAGCCTGGCTTGTAGAATTTTGAGTATTACTTTACTAGCATGTGAGATGAGTGCAATTGTGTGGTAGTTTGAGCATTCTTTGGCATTGCCTTTCTTTGGAATTGGAATGAACGCTGACCTTTTCCAGTCCTGTGGCCACTGCTGAGTTTTCAAAATTTGCTGGCAGATTGAGTGCAGCACTTTCACAGCGCCATCTTTCAGGATTTGAAACAGCTCAACTGGAATTCCATCACCTCCACTAGCTTTGTTCATAGTGATGCTTTCTAAGGCCCACTTGACTTCACATTCCAGGATGTCTGGCTCTGTGTAAGATGGTGGTTTTTTGGAGCTTCCCTTATGGCTTAACTGGTAAAGAATCTGCCCATGGTGCAGGAGACCTGGGTTGGGAAGATCCCCTGGAGAAGGCAACAGCTACCCACCCCAGCATTCTGGCCTGGAGAATTCCGTGGACTGTATAGTCCATGGGGTCACAAAGAGTCGGACACTCCTGAGCAACTTTCACTTTCACTCTCTTTGTTTATCTGTATTTGTTTTTCTGCAAAGAGCATGCATTGCCTTTTAATATAACAAATACAATGAAAAATATTTTTAATTGCAAATAAAACAAAGGGCTTTTAATAGAATAACCTAATGATTCCAAGGTTTGGACTTTTCCCCTGCATCTTCCATTTCTCATTACTTTCTGTTTAACCTTGCCAGCAAGTTTTTAGAATGTAGTGTGGGACGAGTCTGTGTGGTTTCCAGTGTAAACGCCTATTGATTTTTTTCAATACTTTTAAGATTTGTGATCAGAGACCAGGCCCTCATAAAAAAAAAAATGAGGTGTTGCCTGACTTGGTAGTATAATCAATTTAGTTTAGTGAGCAACTTGAGACAGGAAAAGATCCAAATCCCTTGGCAGTCAGGAAATATGTAGGTTGTACTCTGGTGCCTCAGAAAATGGCACTGGAGGAGTTGTCTGTGGTCTCGAGATAAAGATATAGAATGTAGTGTGGGACGAGTCTGTGTGGTTTCCAGTGTAAACGCCTATTGATTTTTTTCAATACTTTTAAGATTTGTGATCAGAGACCAGGCCCTCATAAAAAAAAAATGAGGTGTTGCCTGACTTGGTAGTATAATCAATTTAGTTTAGTGAGCAACTTGAGACAGGAAAAGATCCAAATCCCTTGGCAGTCAGGAAATATGTAGGTTGTACTCTGGTGCCTCAGAAAATGGCACTGGAGGAGTTGTCTGTGGTCTCGAGATAAAGATGAGGTCATCTTACAATAAGATCCTGCAGGGACTTCACCCTGGACATAGCTCTATAAAACCTCAACTCAAAATTAATTCTACTGGAAGTAAGGCGTGTCCGGCTTCTAGTACAGAACGCATTTTCCTAGCCCCTGATGGTTGAACTCTGACGTGGTAAAATGAGAGCATAGCAGAGATTCACTTATGTTCTCCAAACACTGTAAAAGGGCATCATGACTGCCTTCTCTGAAGCACCTTGCTTTTTAACTTACTTTTTTTTTTATTAGCCTTTTCTTTTCCTGTTTTTTTTTTAAGTTTGATCACACTCTCTTTCTCTTTTTTTTTAAAAAATTGGAATATAATTGTTTTACCCGTGTTCATCACAGCACTATTTACGATAGCCAGGACAGGAAACTTAAGTGTCCAATGGCAGATGAATGGATAAAGAAGCTGTGGTATATATACCTAATGGAGTTTACTTAGCCACTAAAAGGAATGAAGTAGGGTCATTTGGAGAGACAAGGACGGACCTAAAGTCTGTCATATAGAGTGAAGTAAGTTAGAAAGAGAAAAACGAGTACTATATATTAACACATTATATATCGAATCTCATCAGCCTTTTCCCTTGTAGGTAAAGAGGTTGAATGAAGCCTGTGTAGCTAATGAGATGGAGCTTTCATAGGTGAGGACCATGCGTGCACACCTACGATATGCCTGCTATCATGCTCTTCGCCAGGAAATGCTTATGATAGTGATGATAGCAATCCCTCTATCGTGCGCGTCACTTTCCCATCCCCGGGAAATGCTTATGATAGCGATGATAGCAGTCCCTACCGTGGGCCATTGTTGCTTGAGTCCATTGTGTTTTTCACTCCTTAAAACAAGCCCACAAGTTTCAGGCTAATCTTCTCGCCTCCTCTTTTAAGATAAAGCAACTGACGAGCAGTTAGCTTAACTGACCCAAGGCCACAGGCCACTATGAATCCACTCTAGGATGTTAAATGGAATATAATAGTTTCCCCACCTCTCAGTTCTGAGCTACTTCCATGAACTCCATTATGCTAAGACCTTGATTTTGATTGTTAGACATACTTTTTGCTGTGGGCAAGTGATTCTTACTGTTTTCATTTTGATTTTACACTTCAGAGCCAATCTTTTACTGGTGCAAATTCGATAAAAAGCTTACAACCATTTCAATGGAATCCTATAATGTTCTCAAATTTGTCTTCATTCTACAGTGGTCTATTAAATATCTGAACTAATGCTAACATGTGCAGTGATTCCCTCTCACAGCCTTAGTGCTTTTCTGCTTATTGGATTTTCTCGTCTTGGTCCTTTGGGGCCAGCTTGTAAAAGAGCATCCGCAGCCATCCCATAATGAGAGCCGAAGCTCTGAGGGCGTGCAGAACCGTGTGAGCGCTCCGTGTTGGCCTGCCGCTTTTCCCCTGCTGGAGTTCTTGCTCACGAGTGATGCAATCTGAAACAAATTCCTTCATATGAAAGACCTAGAGAATCTCAGTGGAGAGCAACAAACATGATGAAGTGTTTTAAAAAATAAGACCCGTGAGGAGGAGGTAAGAGAGCTGAACATGTTCAACCTTGTGTCAAGAAGACTCAGGGGAGAAACAACTCTATAAATATGCGTGCTGATGTAGTGGACACGGTGAAAGGCAATTTTCCTCACAGTAAAGGAGGGCAAAGGAAACAGGAAGGGGGACAAATGATAGTCAGGGAAATTAGTTTAAAATATATTATTACATACAGAGGTACACTGAAAATTCTGTTTCTTTCCCTTATTACTAAGGCGGTTACCTGGGAAACACGTTTACTCTGTATATGTGTGTGTGTGTGTGTGTGTGTGTGTATATACACACTTTTCTATTACATTGATGGTGGCAAACAGAGTGATAGGGGCCTGGACTGAGAGGAAGAAGATTCTTGTATGAATGGACAAGTAGGGTCTTGTTTTGGAGTAAGCCTGGAAGAGTGAATCAGTTTCAACTGGTTTATAATTTCTATTCTATGTTCATAGCTCCATTTTCATCTATTTAAAAATTTATTGTTTCTGGCATAATAATAATAGTAAACACTTCCTGAATACTTCTTGGTGCCAGGCCATTGTGCTAATAAGGGCCTTACATGCATTTGTTCATTTAATTTTCACAAGGTTCCTGTAAGGTAAGAGTTAGTATTACTGCCTCCCTCCCCACTGCCCGCCCCCCCCACACACCTCCAAAGCTGGGCATCGGTTTCCTCACTTGAAAAAAATATTTGATATTCACAGTAAATCTGAGGGTGTTATAAGTACTGAGGAACTAGAAGTCAAATTGCTTTATGTCCTAAGATGCATGGAACAGTTTCCTAAAAGGTGAAGGGGCTCAAAATGCCCATAGAATCCCTCTTGAGAACCTTTTGCCCTAAATAAATGCTCCAGTTCCTGAGAAGCGCCCCAGCATGTCTCCTGTGTGACATGAAGGTGGACCATTCAGGCTCTCCTAACTTGAGTTAGTTGCTATAAAACCGATGCGCCCTACCCACTTGTAATAAGATCTCATCATAGCAGTCACTAAAATGTAAATGCAATCAGTTCAGTTCAGCTCAGTTGCTCAGTCGCGTCCAACTCTTCATGTCCAGACCCCATGGACCAGAGCATGCCAGGCCTCCAGGTCCAACACTAACTCCTGGAGCCTACCCAAACTCATGACCATTGAGTCAGTGATGCCATCCAACCATCTCATCCTCTGTTGTCCCCTTCTCCTCCTGCCTTCAGTCTTTCCCAGCATCAGGGTCTTTTCAAATGAGTCAGCTCTTCGCATCAGGTGGCCAAAGTATTGGAGTTTCAGCTTCAACATCAGTCAGTCCTTCCAATGAATATTCAGGACTGATTTCCTTTAGGATGGACTGTTGGATCTCCTTGCAGTCCCAGGGACTCTCAAGAGTCTTCTCCAACACCACAGTTCAAATACAATGAAAAGTGAAAGTGAAGTCACTCAGTCGTGTCTGACTCTTTGCGACCCCATGGACTGTAGCCTACCAGGCTTCTCTGTCCATGGGATTTTCTAGGCAAGAGTACTGGGGTGGGTTGCCATTTCCTTCTCTAGGACAAGTAGAATAGAAGGTGGTTTTTGAAGCTGAAGTGGTCTGGGCTTTATCTATAGAGTCCAGTAGTTCTCAGACATGACAGATCCTAAGAATCTCCCGGAAAACGTTGAAAGACCCAGGCTTCTGGGCACCAGTTCCAGAAATTCTGAGGCAGCTGCTCTGAGGTGGATAGACAGCCTAGGGATCTTCTTGTTGTTATTATTCTACAAGTGATTCTGAGGATCAGACCCTGGAATCATCGACCCAGCCCCATGTCCCCCTGTAGAAATGTGAGCGGTTAAGGTTGCAGAGCCAAGCCCAGCCCCCAGATCTCCTTTTTTTCCCTTTCCCACCCCAAGGCTCTGCTCATTGCTCGATGCTGCTTCCATGTGTTGGGTCTTCTTAAGGAAAAAACAGAGGATGTAAATAAAGGGTGTCCTGAGTTTCTCAGATGAGTTAAACTCGTGTGCCACTTCCCCCACCACAGGCCTCCTCTCTGCATCTGGATGCAAGGTCCTTATCTTCTATGATGATTAGCGCATGTCCAAGATTGATCATGAGCAAGGCTGGAGTCCGTAGCCACCCAGATGATTAGGAAAGCTTCTTAAATAAAACGATAGCTCTGGTGGGCTTGTGATTGCCAAGGCGTAACATCGAGGATTTAATTTTCTTGAAGGGCTGCAGGCAGTTACTAAGAAGGAGGGAGCGAGTCAAAGTCACTCTTTCGCGGAAACCAGCTGATGTCTCTATGAGAGAGGCCCAGAGGAAGTTCTTTAATTTTCCTCAGCATCCACTGAGCTCCTGAGTTGCTGAAGAGAGAACACGAACTGAACAGATGACTGAGTCTGTTTGTACAAAGTGTGTGTGTGTGTGTGTGTATGTGTGTGACAGCTTGAAAACCATCAAGCTGTGGGCAAAGTCCACTTTAGTTTAGAAATAAGGAAACAAAAGCAACACAGCAGGGGGGGAAAGCCTGCTTAGGTCCGGGCAGAGCTGTGATGCAGCTCTCTGCTGGCCGAGCCCGAGCTCAGACCCTCAGCTCTTCCTGTCTACCCGGGAAGGTCATGTTGCTCCTGGGCAGAACAAAGCGGAAGCCTACTCCACGGTCAGCATCCACGTGCTCATCTGGAGGTCTTCTTTCCCAGCCTCAGGCTCACAACTCCAGATCCTGTTCACTTTAAGGCTTCAGTTCTTGCCTGAGTTTCTTTGCTTTTGGAACCTGCCCCGCCTGACCATCTGCCTCACACCCCAGCCCCAGATCCGCAGGGGTTCTTTGCTCCCCCTTTCTGCAGGTGGGGCTGCGTCCCTCAGGGCCTTACCTGCGGCTTTCAGCCTGACCTCAGCCTTAGCATCAGGGTTCCAGAGTGGCTCCTAGTCACCCATATCCTCTCTTAGCCTCTGATTTAGAGCCATTCTTCAGTTAGATCCTTTCTGGAGTACCTTGTTTGTATGGAACAAAAGGCATGAGCCCTGGGAGATTGGTGGGAAGTTTGCATAGGATGGCTTTGCACCCTCCCCCGGGTGAGTCAGAGCCACTGTTCCAAATCTCCGAGCACAGACTTCCCTGGCTTTACCTTGTGTGATGGACCGTGCAGGCGGTCCTGGCTTCTGGAAAGGGAGGTCATCACAGCCAACCTGACAAAGGAGATCAGTTGTTGCCTCTGAGTCTCAAAGACCTCAGGCTTGAGGAAACTCGGTCACAAAAGAGATCGGACTGGCTTGGCTGTTCAAGAGTTGTGGGCTGAAGGGACATAGAAGGTTAAAAAAGAGAAAGACTCACCCTGGGGACTGAGCGTTATAACCAGGGAAGAGAGGGTTGACATGAAGCCTGGTTGGGTTTGGAGGATCTCAGCGGCGAGAGAAAGCCCAGAATCCAGAGTCGGCATCCAGGGTGGAGGTCTTGGGGGCGTGAGGCCCCAGGAACAGACGGCTGCACCGGCTGCCAGTGGGTGATCCTGGGGCAGCCTCAACGCCCGGGCCTCCACCCTCTGCAGAGCACTCGCCAACAGAAGCATCCCCCTGCCCCGAAAGTAGGCTCTCAGAGACAGAGGGTGCTGGGTTCTCAGAAGCTGTCTGACCCCAGAGGGATGGAAGGGCCACAGGATCCGCCACATCCGAGAGGATCGGGGCAAAGGAGAGAGCAGGCCCAGAGTGACCTCGCCTAGGAAACAGGGGCCCATGCTGCGCTGGGCAGTGCAGGGGGACAAGTGTAGACTGAAGGCGAGATGCCCACCGGGGACAGGACACATCCCGATGCCAGGATGGGCAGGTCTAAGCTGAGGTCTAGGCTGACATTTCTAGAACCTACCAACATCCTCAGCTGGCGCAAACCACCTAGACACAGTCCTGGAGGAGGGGGGGGAAGGACGGACCGGGCCATGAAATAAATCAGATTTCTCGTCACAGAAATGATGTGTGCTTAGTCACTAGTCGTGTCCAACTCTTTGCGACTCCATGGACTGTAGCCCACCAGGCTGCTCTGTCCGTGGGATTCTCTAGGCAACATACTGGAGTGGGTTGCCATTCCCTTCTCCAGGGGATCTTCCCAACTCAGGGATGGAACCCAGGTCTCTCACACTGCAGGCAGATTCTTTACTGTCTGAGTCTCCAGGGGAGTCCCAAAGAAATGAAGATGATTCACAAAAGTTACAGTTTTGCTTTTTAAATTTTTTGCCAACACGAGAGTCTGAGTGGAGACACTGTGCCCTTTCACAGTTCCTCGCCCTTCTGCTCCACAGGTCTTACCCCCTAGAGTGCCTCCCTGGCTTCCTGGGCCAGGGAAACACAGAGACAGGTTCTCCTGGATCCTTATCCAGCCCCTTCCTTTCCTCCCACTCCTCTTTCAAGCACTTCCATGGAAGATCGCTGCCTCTGACATCCCAACAGCCTCTGTTCTAGAGCTGCTATGACTTAATCTCTGCAAGATTAGCTTTGTTATTATCACCCTGGCTTATCTGGTGCACTCACAGCATGTGACAGTTTGCTGAAAGGGATGACTATTAGGAGATGATTGTTCTAACAGTAGGAGGAGAGAGCGATAACGCAACTGCTTAACCACTGTCTGAACAGCCGAGCAGTTTTGAGTTTGACTGATAGGTTTGTAAACAAGAAAACCCCGGGGCTGGATTCCAAGGCTTCCAAGGCAATGACACATATCATGCTGTGCTGTCAGTTTCACTAATTTAGTGAAATTCATTGATATGAACGAATGAATGAATGGTTCAAGGCTTGTGGAAGACTCACTAGGTGCCAGGTTCTACATTAGATGCAAGAGATACAGACACGAGTTATACCATGTGTGCATTCTGGGCACTTATGTTCTGATTGGAAAACAGACCTAAAGAGGCAGAAACGTTTATTTAAAAATGGCTGAGTAGTTTTTTTGTGCCAAGCTCTATGGCAAACACTCAGGGAGAAAGCATGTAGTGTTGAGCCCTCAGGGTGACAGGGGCTTTGATAGCGGAATTCTCAGGGTTCACTCAATTCACTTCAATGCTTATTCTAGGATATTAGTGCTCTGTGTGTGAATATAAAATATATATTATGGAATATCTACATATCAATGCATCAATAGACAGACATTTTCCTGGGACAGCTTTTCAGGGTATTTCTAATTTTGGACTCTGAGTTGTGTCTATTTCTCTCTGAATTAACCATGCTCATGCTGTTCAGTCTAATTCATGTCCCCAAGGACTACAGCACACCAGGCTTCCCTGTCCACTGTCTCCTAGAGTTCGCCCAAACCAATGTCCATTCAGTTAGTGATACCATCCACCTCCCTCATCCTCTGTCATTCCCTTCTTTTTTTGCCTCCAATTTTCCCAGCATCAGGGTCTTTTCCAATAAGTTGGCTCTTTGCATCAGGTGGCCAAAGTATTGGAGCTTTGCTTCAGCAGCAGTCCTTCCAGTGAATATTCAGGATTGACTGGTTTGATCTTGCAGTCCAAGAGACTTTCAAGAGTTTCCTCCAGCACCACAGTTAGAAAGCATCAATTCTTTGGTGCTCAGCTTTCTTTGTGGTCCAAGTCTACCATAGCTTTGATTACATGGATCTTTGTTGGCAAAGTGATGTCTTTGCTTTTTAATATGCTGTCTAGGTTTGTGATAGTTTTTCTTCCAAGGAGAAAACATCTTTTAATTTCTTGGCTGCAGATTTAACCATAAGTGTGTGCAATACAGGGACCTAATTGTTTTCTTCCCCTGGTAGCTTTTAATATCTCCTCTAAAAATGTATTAATAATTGCAGTCATTTTTAACACTTAACATGTCCATATTCTGAATGTGCTACCTTTCTTATCTTATTTAATAATAAGATAAACCTTGTAAAAAAAAACTGGTGAGGTAGGAATTATTATTTCAAGAAAATGTTTCTTGGAGAGGTAAATTTGCCCAAGGTAACACAGACTCTTTGCAACCCCATGGACTGTAGCTCGCCAGGCTCCTTTGTCCATGGAATTCTCCAGGCAAGAATACTGGATAGCTGTATTGTTATTTCAAGAAAACGCTTCTGGGAGAGGTAAATTTGCCCGAGATAACATAGTTGGTGATGGGCCAGATTTCAGCCTTGCTCTGTGTCATTCCATGTACTCAGTTATACTGAAATTTATTGAGTCCTTACTCTTGTGTCTGGAACTTACCGAAGGATCCCATGCCCATGATCTCTTTACCCTTTGAGGTGGGTACCATCTTACAGATGGAGAAACTGAGGCTCAGGGAGGGTTACTCTCCCAAGGCTGGACAGTAACTAGCTGAATTTGAACTCTGGTCTTCCTGATTTCACCAGCACCTATGCCAGATCTAACAGCATACATGTAACTAATCATACTTTAGTGGAGGGGAAGAAATGAATATTCATTGAATGTCTCTTTCATACCAGTACATGTATTACTTTTTCCTAAAATGACTCTCTTAAGTAAGAATTATCTCTACAGGGCTTCCCAGGTGGCGCTAGTGGTAAAGAACACACCTGCCAAGGCAGGAGATGTAAGAGATGCCTGTACAATCCCTGGGTCTGGAAGAGCCCCTGGAAAAGGGCATGGCAACTCACTCCAGTATTCTTGCCTGGAGAATTCCAGGGACAGACGGGTCTGGTGGGCTACAGTCCACAGGATTGCAAAGAGTCGGACACGACTGAGTGACTTAACATGCGTGCACTGACAGAGAAGACTCTCTGGGCAGGTAGGATTTTGCCCAACGTCATAGAGCAGGTAGTGTGAACTTGATATTTTAACTGGTCTATTTTTTCCCATTATATGATTTCACTTCCCAAAGCAATACAAATTCGTGTATAAGAATTACCTTGTGTGTTCTTTCGTCTTAATTCCTGGAGGATTAGCAAAGATAAAACACTTATGGACAGTTGTTCTTGTTCAGTTGCTCAGTCGTGTCTGACTCTTTGTGACCCCAATTATGGATAGTGGTAGGGCTCAATTCCTTTAACCCAATGAATGATTGATTCTTTGTGCAGTGTTTCTAAGCTTCTAGCTCTTGTTGCATTTGTTTATAATAAGGAAGTAATTCTTATGGTGTAGGACATGGAGACAGGTTGTCTCCTGTGTATAGGACACATCTAGTGCTGATGACTTGAAAATGCCATCTGTAGGCTCTTCATGTGAATAAGTAGACAGTGAAAATGACTTTATGAGAATTCCCTGGCAGTCCCATGGTGAGAACTCTGAGCTTTCACTACCAGTTGGGGAACTGGGACCCCACAAGCCTTGTGGCATGGCCAATTTGGAAAAAAAAGATTTTACAATAGAAGCATCATTATAACTTAGCAAGAAATAGAAAATAAGAGACTATCCTGTATGATAAGAAAATCATGGATGAAAATGAAAGATAATTCAGACAAGGTGATGAGAAAGATAAAAAGTGTGAAAATATCCTGATGTGTGTGTATGTGAGTGTGAGTGTGTGTGTGAGTGTGTGTGTGAGTGTGTGTGTGTGTGTGTGTGAGTGTGAGTGTGAGTATTGTGAACATCTGTAGGGCACTGGTCAGTATCTTCCCATAATACATCAACAGGATCACCCCTCTCAAGATGCAGATTCTGCTCTTACAGTGTTCAAGGCTAGAATGCTTAGTTAGGATGGTAGGAATCATGAATCAACCCGAGATTCTAGGAGCCCAGAAATGTTTAGGAAAGTTACAAGTTTTTCTAAACCTTCCAAGATCCTATTTAAAAAAATTATGCCTTGTGATCCAGAGAAACAAAAATCTAACTAAATTCAACTGTTTTATTTATTGTCCATTTCTGTTTTTAAAGGAAAGTCTGTACTTAGAAATTTTAATCAAATGTTCTTTTTTTATATGTTGCTTCCTTTTATTGGATTCTAGAACAAGTTGATGTTATGTGTGTGTATGTGTGTGTGCGCGTTTTGGTGGGAGCCTGTGCAATATTGCCACAGTAAATATTACTGAGCAAAACCCCACCAGACCGTTTCTTTGAGCATGAGTGGCTTGAGAGTGTACTTAGAGTTGCTGACTATGAAGTTGTGCCTTGCGTATGTTACTATGAAGTGAACGCCGAGACAATACACTGTCTTAATGGGTCTGGAATTGACAGTGAATGAGAGGGGCAGGCTGAGCAAGGGGCTGGGTAAAGGAAGTGGCTGAGGAACCGGAAGGTGCAGCCAGCTTGTCCGGGAGGCCATTCTGGGTCCTTATACCGTGACTTACCCAGGGGTCACGGCCCCTGCCCCCATGCTGTAGAGGGCCCTGCTCTGGTCCTTTGCCAGCCGTGTCTTTCCCCACTGGGCTCAGAGCTCCAGAGGCAAGGAACTATGCTGTACTCATTCCTTCCAAAACCAGCTCAGGCAACCTGGTTGAGGAATTCCCTCTTCCAGGTTCCAAACCCCATTTCCAGGGTCCTGGGCAGGTGAGGTCACTCTGCAGGTAGAAATCTTTAGGTCTCTGATGTGGTCAAGGAGAAGCTGTGAGGCAAGGTGTGGCTTGATTCTGGGTGGGCCGTCGGCAAATACGCACATGAAGCCTGTGCACCGGGAGCTGGGGGTAGAAAAAAGTGGGGTGTGCTCTGAGCTGAGGGCCAGACCAGCTCCCCCTTGCTGCCACCCTGCTCTAGCACAAAGCTTCCCAAGAGTCTGTGACAGGCAAAGCTGAACGGACCTTCTAGGTCATTATGGAGGCATGTTCGCGAAGGTAGAAAGACAAAATATATTTCACGTAACAGTTGCTAGCTTAGTTCCTTATACCTAAAAGTCAAGAGATACGCAGCGTGGGCCTTCATTTGTGCTGCAGCAGGCCCTGTAAGTATTAGGGCTGAGACTAGAAGGAACTGGTTGCAGCTGGGAGGGTGTGGACGGCTCTGAGAATTCGATCTGCAGTTAAATTGGAGATGATGGTTGCTGTTCAGTCGCTCAGCCATGTCCAATTCTCTACGACCCCATAAACTGTCGCAGGCCAGGCTTCCCTGTCCTTCACTATTGCCAGGGGGTTTGCTGAAACTCATGTCCCTTGAGTCAATGATGCCGTCCAACATCTCATCCTCTGTCACTCCCTTCTCCTCTTGCCTTCACTCTTTCCAGCATCAGGGTCTTTTCCAGTGAGTTGGCTCTACCCATCAGGTGGCCAAAGTATTGGAGCTTCAGCTTTAGCATAGTTCTTCCAGCAAATATTCGGGGTTTAGTTCTTTAGGATTGACTAATTTGACCTCCTTGTAGTCCAAGAGACTCTCAAGAGTCTTCTCCAGCACCACAGTTAGAAAACATCAGTTCTTCAGTGCTCAGCCTTCTTCATGGTCCGACTCTCACATCTGTACGTGACTACCGGAAAACTATAGCTTTGACTGTATGGACCTTTGTCAGCAAAGTGATGTCTCTGCTTTTTAATATGCTGTCTAAGTTTGTCATAGCTTTCCTTCCAAGAAGCAAGCATCTTTTAATTTCACAATTGCAGTCAATGTCCACAGTAATTTTGGAGCCCAAGAAAATAAAGTCTGCCATTGTTTCTATATTTTCCCTATCTATTTGCTATAAAGTGATGGGACTGGATGCCATGATCTTAAATTTCTGAATACTGAGTTTTAAGCCGGCTTTTTCACTCTTCTCTTTCCTTCATCAAGGCTCTTTAGTTCCTTTTCAGCTGTTCGAGTGGTGTCATCTGCATTTCTGAGGTGATTGGATATCCCCAAAGATGACTTACCTGTCCTCTGAGATGGGTGGAATTACAGCAGAGCAGTTCATGTCAGGCAGAGGTGAAACAAGTTCCAACTCTCTTCCTGACCTCTCCTCTCCCCACTCCCCCACCTCTGAGATAGACAGAGATATATTCTTAGAGATATATTCTGATTGGATAGAAACTAGATGTGATGGAAAGGGTATCCCTAGCCAGACTGATGGAGAAAGTTTCAGCACTGCTGATTATTAACTTTGATTTTCCTACTTAAAATGAGGATAGTAATATTTGCTCCTGGTTATTTTGGCGATAAGATGAATTAATGTGAAGTGATGTAGCCTTAAAGTTAAATAGCTGTCCAACCAAGGCCACCTCCTTCCTGCTTTGATAAACAAACAAACAAGCACATTTTCTTGTGTTTCATTTCCTTGGATGCTTTCCAAAAGTCTTATTTAGTATTGAATATAATTATTATCAACATAATATGAACACTCTCAGAAAAAGTTTGAAAAGAGACTTGAAACATTGTGCTTTAGTGCTACAGAACTGCTTTGGGACAAGGAAGCCCCTTAATTCTCACCCACGGAGTGACCAAGGCCTCTGCCCAGAGGCTTAACCATTCTGAGCGGCCGGTCTCTGGAGCTGTCTTTGATAGATCAACATTGGCTTCATCTCAGTTATTGGATTTTGATTTATTTCCAGAATTACCTGGACTGAGTTCAATGCCAGAGCAGCACTTGGAATGATGGACAGTCCCATGGACTTCATTTTCTTTAAATGTCGCATGTCCTAATGTTCCAATTTTTCTGAGCAGACAATAGTATGATGGTGAATTTTATGTCTCCACTTGGTTAAGCAAGAGTACTGAGCTATTCAATTAAACAGTAACCTGGGTGTTGGTCTGAATGTATTTTGTAGGTGTAGCTAGTCCATCAATGGATTTTAAGGAAAGGAGATTATCCTTCATAATCTGGGGGCACGTCATACACTCAGCTGAAAGATTAAAAGCAGAACTGGGGGTTTTGTTCTGAGATGGAAAAAAAATTATGCTGCTGAATGCCAGCCTCTGCTCCTGTCCTGGTTTTCAATCTGTTGGCCCCACCATACAGATTTCAGACTTGCCAGCCCTTGATTTTCCCCCCATCTCTCTCTCCTTCCCTCTTCCCTCTCTCCTTTCTTTCCTCCTTCCCTCCTTTCCTCACTTCCTTCCTTCCTTCCTTTAATCTATCATTTTCAAGCTGGTTCTCCTTCTCTGGTAGAACTCTGAGAGATGCAGATTTTGGTAGCAGAGTGGGTCTAGAGGCCTTGAATCTTGAACATGAGCTTCTGAATGAGTCTAGGTTTTCTGGAACTGGTTCTCTAATCTGATTAGATTGACCAGATTTAAAGGCACTAATAGCTCTGTTTCCAGTAAAAAGGAGGCGCTGGTCTATGGCATGATGTAGCAATAGAGATACTCAAAATACTGCCACTGGACACTCCTAATCAAGTGTGTATAAAAGACAAGGTTATGGGTGAGCGTCTATTTGGAGACTCACTAGTAGAGACCGTCAGAGGCTGTCTGATTTCGGTTGGCAAGGCCAGCAGTGCACCTTCACCGTCCCACCTCAGGAGTGCATCGACCCTCCATCCCTACGTCATACTTTAGTCTGCAGGCCCTGACCAACTTTGCCTTCCATCACGCTGTTCCACCACGCTGAGGCTCCCATGCTGACTGGTCAGTGTACGCTCTTGGGATTTTGGGACAAAGCCTTGCCATCCTCTGCAGATAACTACCCTCCTTTTGACAAAGAGCGTGTGGCTTGCTACAGAGCCTAAAAAAAAAACCAGAATGCTTAACCATAAGTGGCCAAGTATCCATTCGGTCTTACCTGTGCATCGTGAATTTTCTCTTTTCTGACCCTCCGAAACCAAGATGGAATGCACGTCATCTCTACAAGATCAGACCCCGAAGGCTTCATAAGTCACATGAAGAAGTGACCCAAACCCCCATGTTCCTGCTACAGCTCCTTCTGTCTTCAAATCTGTGCCTATAGCCCCACAGGGAATTCCCTAGAGCCAACTGAAAAGAGGAAAAAGCCTAATCCATAGGAGATTCCGCCTGATAGTCAGGCACCAAGCACACGTGGAGAGTCGCAGCGCGCCTCCTTTCTAGGCGCGTCCTTGTGGGACGGTGTTGAGTGGAAATCCTCTTGTGGTTGCTCGTTTTGCTTGGAGAGGGAAATGGCCAGAGAAATGAGTCTGGGCAGATTTCATATGCTGCCGCCAGTGGTTTGGCTTGGTCAGGGACTTGGAAGGAAAATCACTGGAAAGTTAGTGACACTATCTGGGAAAGACATGTAGGTGAATGTCTCTGAATGGATGAAGAACATAAAGCTACTTTGTGAATGTTCACTGAAGGTTGACATCTACAGAGGAGAATATTAATAATTGATTGAACAGGATGACCTGTTCTGTGGATACAGCCAGCCTCTTTTCTTAGCCATCCATTTCATTGCCTGCTGGATCCATGAACAAAGGGTGTATGGAGGCAGGGACTCAGCAACATGACTTCCACTCGTCGAGGTCAACCTGACTATGGTCACTACTGAGTGTCCAGTCTGCCAGGAGCAGAACTGAGTCCCCAGTACGACCTTTCCCCGGGGTGATAAGCCTGGTGGCAGGTTGATTACATTAGACCACTTCCATCAGGGACGGGGCAGTGCTGTGTTCTTATTAGATGTAAACTATTGTATAGTGGATGGATAAACAACATGGCCCTACTCTACAACACGGGGAACCATATTCACTGTCCGGTGATAAATATAGTGGAAAATAGAATTTTTAAAAAAGCTGGAAAAAAAGAAGAGAGATTTACTCTGGAAACGGATTGTGTTCCCTGCATACAATGCTTCTGTGGACATACAGAATTCCTTCTCTCTCATAGTGATATTCCAGACAGAATTGCTTCTGACCAAGAAAATCACTTCATAGGAAATGGAGTACAGCAATGGGCCTATGCTTGTGGAATTCGTTCATGGCTTTGCCATGTTCCCCATCCTCCTAAAGCAGGTCCAACAGTAAAATGGCTTTTTGAAGACTGAATTATTAATATAATGCCATCGAGGTGGTAATACCTGTGGGTATTTGGAACACTTGGAGCAGTGTTACCCAGCAGGCTGTATATGCCCTGGGTCAGCATCTAATAGATGAACCAGTCCAGGAAACAGGGGGAGAAGCAGAAATGAGATTATTCACTGATACTATTATCCCTGATGCTCCACCAGCAAAACTTTTGCTTCCTGTCCCTGTGCCCTTATTCTCTGTGGTTCCAGAGGTCTTATTTCAGCAGAGAGGCATGCTTCCAATTAGTTGAAGAAACAAGGACTGTAATTTTTAGTAATATAATTTTAAGACGGTGATATAATTTTTAGTAATATAATTTTAAGACGTGACGGTGACTTCAGTGAACTGGAAGTGAACATTGCTACCATGTCATTTCTGGTTCCTCCTGCCTCTGAGTCAACAAAGGGGAGAGTCCTCTGCAGGCTGGGTTTATCGATCTCGACTCCTGTGGGGAAATGGGGCTGGTCTACACGGTGGAGGTGGGGAAGAGTATGTCCAGGGTGCAGGAGATCTCTTAGGGTGTGTTTTAGAACTACCATGACCTGTGATCAAAGTCAGTGGAAAACTGCAATGACTAATTCAAGCCAGACGGCTAATGGCCCAGACCCTTTAGGAAGGAAGCTAAGAGTCAAGGTCAGCTCAGGTGTTTGCAAAGGCAAAGAGAAAATGGAGAGGGTTGTGGAAGACAGTAGTAACAAATTCCAGCTATGACCATGTGACCAATTGAAGAAACAAGGACTGTAATTTTTATTAATATAATTTTAATGAATATTTTCATTTGTGTGTATACAGGAGTGTGTTTGCATATATAGTATTTTTGTTGTCTTTACTCTCCTTTTCTGTCTAACATAGATGAACTCATAATAGTTATGTTTATATCATAGTATTTAAGTACTTAGGATATCAAAGAGAAGTATAATACCCACATTGCATCCTCTTCTAAGGAAAAGGTTAGTGCATTTTTGGTTGCATACAAGAGCGTTGTATCATATTAGACAGAAGTGTTACTCTTTTTTGGTCTTTACTTGGAGGTTCGGTTCAGTTCAGTTGCTCAGTCATGTCTGATTCCTTGCGACCCCATGGACTGCAGCACGCCAGGCTTCCCTGTCCATCACCAACTCCCAGAGCTTGCCCAAACTCATGTCCATCAAGTTGGTGATGCCATCCAACCATCTCATCCTCTGTTGTCCCCTTCTCCTCCTGCCTTCAATCTTTCGCAGCATCAGGGTCTTTTCCAGTGAGTCAGCTCTTCACATCAGGTGGCCAGAGTATTGGAGTTTCAGCTTCAGGATCAGTCCTTCCAACGAATATTCAGGGTTGATATCCTTTAGGATGGACTAGTTGGATCTCCTCACGGTTCAAAAGCGTTGTTTAAAGAGGTGAGTATAGGTGCTAAGCTGATAAGGGGTGGACTGTGATTTTTTTTTAAGACTTTTTGTTTGAAGCAGACCATTTTTAAAGTCTTTATTGAATTTGTTACAATATTGTTCTGTTTTTATGTTTTGGGGTTTTTTGGCTTCGAGGCATGTGGGATCTTAATTCCCTGACCAGAGATCGAGCCCACACCCCCTGCACTGGAAGGCAAAGTCTAAACCATTAGAGAAAGCTTGACGGTGATGTTTTATGTGTCACTTGGCTAGGTTATAATACCAGTTATTCAACAAAGCGTTGATTTAGGTGTTATTGTGAAGGTATCTGGATGTGGTTAATATCTACAATGAGTTGATTTTCAAAACAGGAGACTGTCTTAATAGCCTGGGCGAGCCTCATCAATCAGTTGAAAGACCTTCAGAGCAAAACTGAAGAAGAAACTCTGCCTCTGGATGGCAGCATCAGAGTTCGTCTGAGAGTTTCCAGCCTGCTGGCTTGCTCTAGAAATTTCAAACTTGCCAGTGTCTACACTGTGGAAGCCAATTCTTTAAAGTTATATATATATATATATTATATAAAATATATATAATTATATATATAATATATATATATATCTCACTCACTTCATTTCTCTGGTATAACCCTGGCTCATGGAAATAGCAGAGTATATATGCAATGTCAAGCATATCACAAAATACAAAACTATTATACTATTAGATTAGGCAAAATGTTATGATGAGGAATCATAATACTGAAAACACAAGAACGTATGTCATCTGCCTAGGAAAAATGGTTTGAAAAGATTTGCAGGTCATGTATCGCTCAAAGCAGTATTAATTATAAGAGCAACCACTTATGAAACATCCATTTATATAAGCTAGCCTTGAAACTGAGGGCTTTACATTTATTTATAATTTTAAAATGTTGCAAAGTAAATATCACAATCGCTAATCTATACAGTATAAACTTGAGTCTCAGAGAAATTGGAAAATTTCCCCAAGAACACAATTGTGAAAGGCAGTACAAAGACTTGAACTCAGCTCAGCTTGACGCCATAGGTTTTGCTCTTCGTAAAACAGAACACAGTTTTCCAGCCCAGAATTCCCAGAAGGCAGCCCCAGGTATGGGGGTTGAGCAGTGCCCTCATGGGTACAAGTAGCACAAATGACTGTCAGTCAGCATCGTCTCGCACGTCTCAGCGTTCGGGTAACTGTAGCACGGTGTGTGGCAGCCGCTGGACAGCTGCCGTGGTGTGATAACCCTGCTCGTGGTGTGATAACCCTGCTCGTGGTGTGATAACCAGCTCTCTGATGGGCAGTGGGAAGATGCCAGTGCTGGTGGAGTTGTGTGTCCATTCTTGAGATAAGTCTAGGGGACGTGTCTTTTCACACTCAGGGCCATAGCTGAACCCCCCAAATGACACAAGGACAGTCAGATGGTGTGGGACAGACGGAGGCATACTTTCAGCGAATCCTCTGGTTTTCTGAACCTAAGGCTCTTGGCTAGAATATTTCAGAATATTTCACTCTGAAATTTCTAATCCTTGGGATACAGACAGACAAATAATCAAGGTTGAGAACATTGAAATTTAGAGGTCAAGTTGAATTCAGTTAAGGAGGCAGCTCTGGGACAACAAAGAGAACACTTAACTGGGAGGCAGGAGACCAAGATGGGATAACTGACCTGTACCTTACTAAGCACCGTCAAGTTGTTCAGGTCACTTAATATTCTTAATGCTCATTTGCCGGGGACCAGCCCCGGTGGATCCAGGGATATTCAAAGAGGGGACAGAGCGGGCGAGATAGGAAAGGATAGGAGAGAACAGCATAGCTCAGGAAAGAATAGTATAGTAGGAAATTAGTGGAAAAAAGGAGGCTGAATAACTTGGTTTACGTGGAAAGCCAATAAAACCTCGAGACAAGAGGTTTGCACAATCTACGTTAGGCCACCAGCGTCCGTTCGAATATCGGAGAGTGCCCCGCCCTGGGCTCTCTCTCCTACAGATCTTAACAGCCGGGACAGGTAAGTAGACATGGCGAGCCTCCGCGCCCCAGATGGGAATTCAGCCGAAAAGGGGGAGAAAAAGAAAAGAACGACATGGGGAAGCCCAGCCTTAGTGTAAGGCTCCAAGAGGAAAAAAAGGGGAAAAAAAGGGAAGGAGGAAAAGGGGGAAAAAAAGGGGAAATCTAACGTTGGCATAAGGCTCCAAGAGAGCGTTTATTGTTCAGAATCAACTTATATATCCCAAATTATACATAATAGAATATTCAGAGTTACGCTTAAGTAGCAGTCCCAACCCTCATTGAGACAAGGCTTTCTTATTTGCATAGTCTCCTGTTACAAAAGTCTCAGGTGGTTTACACTATCTTCTGGCCAAGAGGCCTATTAACATTTTTATGGCTCTCTCCTGATGAAGTTTTTGTTAACCAGAAGACTTATCTGTGTTAATCTTTCCAAAGTCTGAATGCCACTCTCAGAAAACACTAAATAAGAATACAGCAGTTTGTAATAAAAGGAAGTACAGTGATTTATAGCAAAAGTCTAGTATTGCTAACATCAAAACTACTAGATATCCTTTTCCATATCCCATTTACATAGATTACGTCTTCCGGGTGCCTGATAGATAAAAAATAAGGAAGTCTGGCAGCAATCATTGAGTCAACCGTGAAATCCTGTCACCAATATGAATTTGAAAAGGCTCTGAAACTTTAAGATACTTTGAGGCTTTTGTGCCTTCCACATTTGGGAGGTTGTGAGCAATTCACAAGCTTGCAGAAAATTAGGGGAACCTGTTAGGCAGGCTAGAGCATTATCAAAAGGGGGGTTGGGCTGAAATGGGAAAACAGACAAATTTTTGTTTTGGGGGGCACATGTTCAGGAAAAACCAGGGAGAAATCCGATGACTCAAATTGCCCTGCCATCTGAGTTTGCCACGTGACCCTGTCACGGGTGGGATTCCTCACTCTGGCTCCCGACACTCATTGCCCCATCTATGAAGGTAGTAGAAAATCCCATGTGATGGCTGTGGGATTTTAATTAAATGAGACATCCAGTATAAACATAATTAAAGGAGGACACATCTGTTGAAAACTCTCTAGCACAATTGACATGTAATAGATGCTCAGTGTCCCGCGCTGCTGAGTAAGCACTCACCTCCTGAGAGCTCAGTGAAGCTCGTTCACAGCACGAAGGTCCTAGTGGGAGAGCAGTTCTCTCCCACCTGAGAAACCCCGAGGATGGTCCTCTTCTGCTCCAAGCAGACCCATGACCTAGACTCAACCTGGTTGGCCACACTCTCCCGGGACTGGAGATGTTGTTCAGTTACTCAGTCGTGTCCGACTCTTTGCAACCCCGTGGACTGCAGCATGCCAGGCTTCCCTGTCCTTCACCACCTCCCAGAGCTTGCTCAAACTCACGTCCACCAAGTCAGTGATTCCATCCAACCATCTCATCCTCGGTCATCCCCTTCTCCTCCTGCCCTCGATCTTTCCCGGGACTGGAGAGAGTGATGTGAAATCAGAAGAAAGAGACCATTCCGTGGCAGCTGAGGCTTCCTGATCAAGCTGTTTTAGTTACTGTACGATTGGTGTGCATTTTCTTTCCAGCCTTGGTCCCTTTGGAGATTATTGTTTCTCTACTTAATCCCAAGTCCAATTCATTAGATTCTCACAGACTGTGTTAGCAGCAGCACTCTCCATCGATATCCTTCCAAATAAACCCTCCTTTGCTTAAGTTAGTTGGAGTTGGCTTTTATTGCTTGCCACTGGTATTCTGGCTGACACATGGCAAGAACTGACATGAAAGAACCAGTAGGCTAGGACTCACAGTACTGTTTGCATATTCCATTAGGTTTGGTGGGTTTGTAATCACGGATGTGGGTATAAAATTCCAATTTACTTCTCTAATGAGCTTTTCAGTGATTGACCTGCTCCTAATTTGCTGTGCATTATTATAGCTAATGCTGCTACTACTAGAAGACCTTGCTTTGACCTCATAAGGAAACATCACTCAAAATCAACTGGAGGAAAGCAAAACATGCGACCCAAAGGCAGAGAAGAAATTCGCTACGTGTGTGTTTCAGGACTCACTGTGTCCTTATTACCGTCTCCTTCCTAATACACTAACACGGCTTGTACATTTGACCACTGTTTAACATGATCAGACAAATGTTATTTTAAAAGGTACATTCTGAGTTAAAAATGACCTCCTTCTTGGGTGTGTTTTGTGGTTTCTGCAGCTGGAGGTTATAATAGGCCATTTGATTAATGAGCTGTTTTATTGGGATGCAAATAATGCCTAATGTCATAAGACCCATATGTTGTACATTACGGAGGCATAAAGCTTACCTTGGCACAAAATGGAAAATTTAAAGCATCTCTCTTGAAAAAATATATCATACTCAACAAATAGCATGTGGATATTCCTGGTATTTATGAAACTGATGAATGCTGTGCCAGATTTGTTTAGTTTGAGCACTAACTCTGATCCTGTGTGTATTGTGTGTGTGTGTTTCTTTCTTCGTCAGAAGTACCTTTATGCTTCTCTTCTCTCTCAGTCTGTTCAAAATAGTCAAAAAGAGCCAAACAGCTGGTTCTGATAACACACAGTAGTTATAACCTGCACAGTTTAGAACCAAAATGCTGAGATACTGGAAAGAAAAGGTAATTATAATAAAAGCAGCAACTGGAGATTAGAGATGTAATTGCTCATGCATTACCAGAGAGGAGGGGCTTGAGAAGGACAGTAAAGGCCCAGTCTGCTGGATATAAATCTCAGAGCAACGTAATCCTCCAGGGATATAAAAGCTAACAATGCATTGGCTGTAAAGCATGATGGAGGCTGAAGTTTGGGGTGGAATGAAATGCAAGATTTCACATCCAATGAAACATTGTTAACACCAGACAAAGCCGATCAACCATCTTCCCTGAACCTTCGCACGGGTGACCACTTTCTACCCTCCAGCTTCTGCTCAAGCATCATTTTACAAAGAACTTTTCTCTAGTTACTTCCTGGCCCTCACGGTCACTCTTATTCGTATTACCCCATTTTACCATCATTATGAAAACGTTTACTCTCCGAATCATCCTGTTGATCTGTTGTGCTCACTTAACATTGCACGTTTCACCACGGGAAACAGGCTGCACGTCAGACTTGCTTCCAGCAGGAGACGCAGGCCAGTGCCTGGAATGCAACAAGTCCTCAAAAGAACAGCTTCTCGACACTCGTGCTGACTCCTGTTCTCCAAGAAGAGAAAAGGGAGATGTCTGTTTGAATTGGTCATATAAGATTTAGGTTGAAATAACTTCCCGAAAGAGATGCTGGATTAGAAGAAGGAGGCATCGATTTCTGTTTCTATATGGGAAAGTTTTCCCTGTCCCTGACAAAACAGAAGCCTCTGTGGGGAGTTTAGGGGAGAATGGATCCGTGGCTGATACAACATTGTTAATCTGCTGTGCCTGCCTGCCTGCTAAATCGCTTCCATCGTCTCCGACTCTTTGCAGCCCTGTGGACTGTGGTCCTACAGGCTCCTCTGTCCATGGGATTTCAATATAAAATAAAAAGTGAAATACACCCACCCACACATGTATATATAGAATGCTGAATTTGGAAAGTTAGGATAACGATAGTTCCTCTTCCTTTTAAGGGATCCTGTGATGCTTAACTGAGATAATCCTTATAAACTTGACATGGCAGTACCAGGCACAGAGTTAAGCTTTTGATAACTGTTAGCTCGCAATAGTCTTTCATTATTTATTGCTAGATTACTCACAACAGTACTGATGATGAAAGTGGTGGTGTAAGTCAGAGTTCTCAAGAGAAACAGCATTCACATAAAGAGAGATTTGTTATGAGGAATAGGCTTGTGTGATCTGGAGGCTGAGAAATCCCACAACATACCATCTACAAGCTGAGGAACCAGGAAAATTTACAGCATAAATTACTGCTTGAACAGAAAGCCCTGACAACAAGGAATGTCAGTGATGGCAGTCACCGTCCAAGGGCAGGAGCAGACTGATGTCCAGCCTGGGGGGGAGAGAGAGAGAGTTTCCCTTCCTCCACCCTTTTGTTCTACTCAGACCCGCAGTGGATTGGAGTATGCTTCCCCGCCCCACACTGGGAAGAAAAATCTACTTTTAGGCTTCTCAGGTGGTAGAGAATCCACTTGCTACGGCAGGAGATGCAAGAGATGTGGGTTCGATCCCTGGGTCGGGAAGATCCCCTGAGCAGGAAATGGCACCCGCTCCAGTGTCTTGCCTGGAAAACTCAACGGGCAGAGGAGCCTGGTGAGCTACAATCCATGGGTCACAAAGAGTCGGACCACACTGAGCAGCTGAGCACACACACACAGTCTACCAACTAAAATGCTAATCTCATCCGAAACACTCTCACAGACGTATCAGAAATGATACTTAACTAAATTTCTGGGAATCTCATGACACAGTCAAGTTGACATACAAAGCTACCCATCACAGTTATGCTGAAATATCACCACAGGGAAGATTTAAGCAACACAAAGGAGAGTCCGTTGGCCAGAAAGGGATTTAACTTGGCTACGTTAATCTACAACTTCTTGCAACATTTCAAAATTAAAATGTCAAAAACCTGTGTGTCTGTTAGTCACTTATTCACGTCCAACTCTTTGCAACTTCTGGGACCGTAGCCTGCAAGGCCCCTCTGTCCATGGGATTCTCCAGGCAAGAATCCTGGAGTGGGTGGGTCTCCTGCATTGCAGGCAGATTCTATACCACCTGAGCTATAAACCTAGCTCAAGACATAATTGCACAGATTATTAAGATAGTCTGTGTGGTATGAAAGTAGGATTGTGCCCATTGTGTGTGAATTACGACTTCATCAAGAACTAGGAGGCTATAACAGACCCAGCAGGTGTAATGCCATAGGAAGCAAGCTCAGAAAGCTCTTTCAGATCACGTGTCTGCCTCTGGGTCACCGGGTTCTCATTAGGAACATTATTTCTGAGCATTACATTAGTGCTTGCTTAGATAGTTCTGTGTCAGGGGAATCATGCCTATGCTAGCTCATTTGACAGCATTTTATTCTGTACCTTTAATAAGCCTGCTCTTTAAGAAAATGTATATTTCAGATTCCTTATACTTACAAAGCACAAGATATACAGGCTTGATTCTTAAGCTTTCTGTGGGCACAGTGATAAGAAATGTGATCCTTCTTAAGTCCCACTCTTTAAGCAAAGCTGAGAATTTGTTTCTATTTCTTTCCTCGTTGAGAGTATTTTACTTTCTACCCAGGTGTGTTTGCCCTTCAGAAGGTTGGAGCAGGGGGCTGTCCCAGGTGAGGGATCCTGAAATTGCCTCACTAGTTCCCTGCATACCAGGGCACAGGATTGACTTTTGCACAGTAAAATTCTGAAGGCTTCCTCAAAGGGGCCAATTTCTTCAGATGAACAGGTGCTCTTTAACGTCAGAAGAATTGTGTGGTTAATAAAAGGTCTTTAAAATTACAGACATCAAAAAGTATGTTTTAAAGCATAGACCCTGAAATTCAAAACAAAAGGAGTGTAGTAAATGAAAAATCATAGTTCATATTAAATATCCCCTTTCAGTGTAACACACATTAGGTAATAAACTCCCAGGGATATGGAACCAGTTGATGTTCACATTATTTACGTGGTATATTTACTTTGAACCATTTCTACATGAGGCTTCCCGGGTGGTATCTGGGCTTCCCTTGTGGCTCAGTTGGTAAAGAATCCGCTTGCCAGTGCAGGAGATGTGCATTTGATCCCTGGGTTGGGAAGATCCCCTGGAGAAGGAAATGGCAACCCACTCCAGTATTCTTGCCTGGAGAATCTCCATAGACATAGGAGCTTCGAGGGCTGCAGTTCATGGGGTCGAAGAGTCGGAAGCGACTAAGCAACTAAGCACACACATTTCTACATGGGAAATAAAAATCCCATGTTTTATGTCCTTTTAAACATTATTTAAGTTTGTTAGTGAATCGAGCAATGGCTCAGCTAATATTTCATCCTCTTGCTCAAAGAAACAAGTAGGCACTGGCCAGCGTTTATATTTTATCAGATCTTTTGTTGGATCTTGCTGAAGCTGAAGCCCCAAAACTTTGGCCACCTGATGCGAAGGTCTGACTCACTGAAAAAGATGCAGATGCTGGGAAAGATTGAGAGCAGGATGAGAAGGGGGCGACGGAGGATGAGACGGTTGGATGGCATCACCGACTCAATGGGCATGATTTTCAGCACGCTCTGGGACACAGTGAAGGACAGAGAAGCCTGGCGTGCTACAGTTCATGGGGTCACAGTAGCTGGGCATGACTTAGCAACTGAACAACAACAACAGGTCGTTTGTAGTCTAGCGTGAGTGATGGTGGAGGGGATCTGAATGAAGGTGAGATACCTGAGCTGGGCACAGAATTCCCGGTTGTCAGAGAGCTAGTGGCTTTTTCTAGAGGCAAACAGGGAAGGCGGGTTTTTTTTTTTTTTTTTTTTTTTTGCCTGTAGGTCTCAGCAGAAGAAAGAAGGGTAGAGGAATAGGGGAAGCTTCAGAAATAAGGGGAGAGATGAACACTGCCTCAAGCAAGAACACAGGAAAACCATCCTAGTTAGGAGAAAGCTGAAGGGCTTCCCCAGTGGCTCAGCAGTAAATATCTGCAAACCAGGAGATGTGGGTTCAGTCCCAGGGCTGGGAAGGTCCTCTGGGGAAAGGAAATGGCAACCCACTCCAATATTCTTGCCTGGAAAACCCCAATCCAAGCGGTAGCGAAAGAGCTGGACATGACTGGGCAGCTGAACAGCAACAATGACGGAAGACAAGTGCCCGCAGCCAGGTTACCTGTGGTTCCCGGCAGATGAGCTTGTGAGCAATGAACCCCGGTCCACCCCGCCCCCACCCTGAGTGGCTGAGAGTTTCAGCGTTCCCAGGGGAGTCTCTCAGTTCCCACGCAACCAACAGTCCCTTCTCTCTCCAGTTTGTTCCCTTTAGTACAGTTCTTTGTGTCTTAGAATTGATGTTTATCAAAATAACGCAAGCTATAGCTTAAGTCAAATATTAAGAAGTTTATGATGAAAAACAGCCACAGGCAGAAATGTAGCTTGGAAAGATGGAGAGAGTCAAGACCAAGAAACACCTTGGTTTGTCTCTCTCTTTGTTTCAACCTTGTGATCCTGTACCAGTGTCTCCCACTGGCTGGTCCCTACCAGAAACGAGAGCCTGGCCAGCGCGTTCCAAAGGGCAGGAAACAGATGCAGAGAGAATAAGGGAAATTGGTGCAAAAAAAAAAAAAAAAGGGGCAAAAAATTGACCAATTCAAGAGCTTATGCCTATTTACAAGGGCTACTTGGAGACTTACACGAGATAAATAGAATAAGCACCCAAGCAAAGTAATTGGCAGATAATTGGTCCTCAGAATATGTTTTTTCCCTTCACTCTTCTCTTTCCCCTTTCTCACTGATCAAAATCTGTTCTCCAGAAACTAATTCATGTGTTGCATAACCTGTTTTAAAATGCATTTTCACAAGGATGAGACTAATTCAAAGCATTTTGAATACTTCAGATGTTAGGAACTCAGTGAGTGGCATTTGGGCAGAGGGCTAGGAGAGGTTTGTCTCCATTTGCAGGGTTCCTGGCAAAGGAAACTGCTTGTCTCCTTTATCCTGCCTTGAGAGTGAAGGTCTTTCCCCAACTATTCAAGTGCCCCGTCAGCTCGCCCATAGGACTCAGGGTGGCTGTTCCCACAGGAAGGTGCTGAAATCTGAAAACGTAGGTCATAAATCTCTGAATACTGGGAAGCCTAGTCACCCCAGAACCCCGTCCCAGCACATGCCAACCATTCCACTGCGATGGACCCCTTTTGCGTTTGCTGGCCTATCTGCAACCACCACGTGCCACTCAATCAGTGTCGAAGAAATGACTCCCTCCCCTCTGAACCTTGTTTCCCGCTAGTGCTGTGGGTTTTGACGAGATGCTCCCTTCTTTTTACTGTTAACTATTGATGCTCTCGGAGAAGGCAATGGCACCCCACTCCAGTACTCTTGCCTGGAAAATCCCATGGGTGGAGGAGCCTGGTAGGCTGCAGTCCGTGGGGTCGCTGAGTCAGACACAACTGAGCGACTTCACTTTCACTTTTCACTTTCATGCATTGGAGAAGGAAATGGCAACCCACTCCAGTGTTCTTGCCTGGAGAATCCCAGGGACGAGGGAGCCTAGTGGGCTGCCGTCTATGGGGTCACACAGAATCAGACACAACTGAAGTGACTTAGCAGTAGCAGCATTGATGCTTTCAAACTGTGGTGCTGAAAGAGACCCTTGAAAGTCCCTCAGACTGCAAGGAGACCAACCCCGTCCATCGAAAGAATATAAACCCTGAATATTCATTGAAAGGACTGATGCTGAAGCTCCAATCCTTTGGCCTCCTTATATGAAGAGCTGTGACTCATTGGAAAAGACCCTGATTCTGGGAAAGAGTGAAGGCAAAAGGAAAAGGGGGCGGCAGAGGATGAGATGGTTAGGTAGTGTCAATGAGTCAAGGGACGTGGGTTTGAGCAATCTTCAGGAGATACCAGAGGACAGGGAAGCCTGGCGTGCTGTAGTCTATGGGGTCGCAGAGTCAGACACAGCTTAGCAACTGAGCAATAACAACAATTTCCTTTTTCCCTCCCCACACTATTAACCTTTCAATGCGTTAAAGTGGTCCTTGGGTTATCACTGGAGCAACAGCATGGTCCAGGTAGTCATGGCATCTTTCTGGCAGAGGGAGAGGGTTTCCCATGTTACAGCATCTGCTTCAGTTCCTGGATCCTGGGCTCAGGGATTTTGATCCCTCTCTAAAAGACTTGCCTGCCCCCTGGAAGGGAGTCCCCCTGAGAGTTGATCTGGGCTTCCCACTGGGGCCCAGCCCAGCCCCTAGCCACACAGGCCCTGTGGACTGTCATTTTCTCACCAGACTCCCCTCCACCCACCCATAATCCACTCCTCTCAGGTTCCTCGTTAAAGCAAAAATCGTCAGGTTCGTTTAATGTGGCTTTTTGTGTTTCATTTCCTTTGTTGGTTAAAAAATGTTGCCAGTGAAACATTTTATAAGATTTCTATACAGTGCATACATTTTGAACATTTTGTTCCTATTAACATAAAATATTATTCTCATTTCCTCTCGTGTTGGGAAGAAAGAAAAAAAGCATTCTAAAAATTAAAAATAATTTCTTTGTTATGAAGGAGGTATGAATGATTTATGAGCATAATAAAGGCAAGTCTCTTTGGTCAACATTATGAATTTGAAAATAAGACTGCTTTTCAGATTTTTGAAATGACTTAGAGGACAGTAGGCACTGAAGTAACAAAGGAGACCCAGTTATAATGGGAAATCCATTTCCTTGACTTTCTCCCCAGGAGATGTAGCATTTCTTTCTACCTCTGGAAACAAAATAGAGTAATCCTAGGGCATGGTCGGCCCACTGAAGCTGAAGCTCCAATACCCTGTCCACCCTTGGACAGCAAGGAGATGAAATCAGTCAGCCCTCAAGGAAATCAGTCCTGAGTGTTCATTGGAAGGACTGAGGCTGAAGCTGAAGCTCCAATACTTTGGCCACCTGATGCTAAGAACTGACTCATTGGAGAAGACCCTGGTGCTGGGAAAGATTGAAGGCAGGAGGAGAAAGGGAGGACGGAGGATGAGATGGCTGGATGGCATCATCGACTCGATGGACTTGAGCCTGAGCGAGCTCTGGGAGTTAGCTAAGGATAGGAGAGCCTGACGTGCAGCAGTTCAGGGTCACAAAGAGTCAGACTCGACTTAGCGACTCAACAGCAGCAAGGGCATGGTCAAGGGAGGTCCACGCCAAGCAACTTGCATCAGAATACGTCTGTGAGTCACCTGCATTTGTACAGAAATGTGTTTCAAAATGTCCTCTGGGGTGGAGGAGCAGTCCTGGAATCAGGTTCCAGCCCTGGTTGCGGAGTTAAGATCCCACATGCCTCGTGGCCAAAAAACCAAGACATAAAACAGAAACAATACTGTAACAAATTCAATAAAGACTTAAAAAATAAGACCAAAAAAAATCTCAAAATATTTCCCTCTGCCATTTTGATGTGTCCTTGCCGATCATTCTAACTGAGTTGCTGTACCTCGCTAGAGTCCCCCATGCTGACTGACTCGTCCCGCCGTGACCTTCACCCCCGTGACCTGGAGCCCTGGTTTCTCCTGCACGCCAACTGTCTAGCAGCTCTCTGGTTCTGCTTTTCTGTTGTGTGTGCTCTTGGGTATTTCCACTTTCCCCAAGCTCTGCGTATGAAATCCCACTCTCTGTAGAGTGAGGGGCTCTGAACTTGGTTTCCAGTTCTGGGTCTCGTGGCTCCCAGCCCAGCACTCTAGTTCTGCAAACACTCGATTATGTATAAGCTGGAGGCATCACCAGGGGAGGCCTGCAGACTGGCATAGGGCCATCTTAAGGGGCATTTCCTAGGTGAATTCACCTGTTTGAGGTCAGATGCCTGGTGGTGTATGCTCAGAAACCAGATTCTCTTGGTATATCAAGAAGGTGCTGGGGAATGGCCTCATGCCCACCAGCTTGTGAGGCTGGGGCAGACCCTGGCAGTCCAGTTTCTGTTTGCAAGAGAAACACCACTTTGCACTGTGGCTGGGTCACTGCTGGGAGAAGGGACTTGCATGGAGAGACTATGACCTCACTAAGAGAGATTCAAGTTTTCAACAATTTATTGAGTACCGAGTTCAGGGCAGGCTCTCTTTGGGTACTGGGTGTACCGCGGTGTGGACCAAGCAGAACTGGATCCCTGCACTCCAGGAGGGCTCCTGTTCTAGTCCCCAGCCTGGAGGTCTGTGTCTCTCACGCCTGGGAACAGCCAGGGTATGGCGTTCTGTTGTCTCTGCTCAGAGCTTCGCACACTCACCCCAAGAATGAAAGCGCACCACAGCGGTCCTTTGCAGAAAGGGCATTGTGTGTGAGACGTTTTTCATGCCTTCAATTTAACCCAGAGAATTCTAGGAGTGAGAATAAGGACGATATTTATTACCTTGCTATGGCTTCCTCTCTTCTCTGATTCTGCTAACTAAAGAAAACCTCTTGCCAACCCACTTAGTGAAAATAAAACGGAAAGAAAGTGTGGAGAGGGTCAGGCCACAGACGTGGAGAAAAGGGAGAGGAGCCAAGTCAGTCTTCACAATCAAGGGCTGGGTAGGTGTGTGGTGTGGAGAGAGGAGGGTTTGATTTCGAGGTCCAAGGCCATTGTGAACAGCAAGAGAGGTGAAGACAGGAGGAAGGGTGGCGCGGGATTATGAATTGAATTTCTTTTCATGCTTTTTTTTTTTTTGAATGGAGTTACTTTTGATTACTCGTCTGCAAAGATTAAGCCAAAAGAGACCTTACGATTTATTAAAGTTCATGAATTTTGGGTTCTGCTTTAACCCCAGTATTTTTGAGTCCTTCATTCTGCTGGTCTCATTTTTTCCCCCTTTGACATACAGTTAAAATAACATGAGCCCCTTTCCATAGCCCTGCAGGAAGTCCAATACTCACTCCACTATTTATCAGGTTCTAAAGGTGCTTTGGTGCCCAGGCAGCTGCCTGTTTCCTAGCCCAGTTCTTTGCTTCTTAAGTTCAGTTTTTTAAATAAAGTAATGTATGCTCTAGTTTGAAATCCAAATAGTAAATGATGTATAATGAAAACCAGAGGTCCCCAGCTAAGCGTTTCCAACTCTACACTTCAACTCCCCATTGACAACTGCTTTCAGTTCTTAGCCCTAGCTTTCTCATGGTCACCTCCATATTTCTAAATGAAATGTATGCTTTGCCGTGTATTAATTGCAGATATTATGTATTGACATTGTCTTGTGGTGGATGAGGAGGTCGTTCTCTCACTTCCCTTCCATCCCCACTCCGCCTTCCTTCTCTCCCTATACTCTCATTAAAATGAAAGAATTTTGCTCAAATCAATGATCAAGACTGACATTATTATTACTACAAGAAAAGTGTTAATAGCCAACAGCTATGTAATAAAGATATTTTCTTTCTTGTAACTTTCCCTCTAGAGTTAATATTTTCTTCATGTTTTACTTACTTTTTGTATGCTTATACTTTTTTTTAATGATCTACTATGCTGCTTTTATAGCTGCCCATATTATTTTCCAAATGGTCCCCAAACAATCCATAAACCACTTATTTTCACTGGGTTAGGGCTTCCCTCATGGTTAACATGGTGAAGAGTCTGCCTGCAATATAGGAGACCTGGGTTTGATCCCCGAGTCAGGAAGATCCCTTGGAGAAGGAAATGGCCGCCCACTCCAGCATTCTTGCCTGGAGAATCCCAGGGACAAGGAGCCTGGCGGGCTACGGTCCACGGGGTCACAGAGAGTCGGACACGACTGAGCAGTTAGCTCTTGTGTGTCCACTTGGACAGCGGCTCCGCGGGCCTGCCGTACAGTTGCAGTGTGGGCTTCGTGGGCCTGCTGTGCAGCTTGCGGTGTGGACTTCCGTCTGTGTTCTTTTACTCGATCCACTCTTTTCCTGGAAACTCTCTCTCTCTGTTTTTTTTTGTTTGTTTACTCCCTCACTTTGCTGGAACACATGCTCCTGGATTCCTAGGAGGTTGTTCACAGTGATAGTTACACGTCTGAAATTTTGTTTTGATGAAAGTGTTTTTGCTCCACCTCTCTACTTGGTAGGTAATTTGGCTGGAGTGGCTCAGATGGTGAAAGGATCTGTCTGCAACGTGGGAGACCTGGCTTTGATCCCTGGGTTGGGAAGACCCTCTGGGGGAGGGCATGGCCACTCACTCTAGTATTCTTGCCCGGAGAGTGCCACGGACAGGGGGCCTTGCTGGCTACAGCCCATGGGGTCTCAAAGAGTCAGACAAGACTGAAGCGACTAAACTCGGCACGCAATGCTAGGTTGCAAATCACTGTACCTCACACTCGACAAACCATTTTTTCTGTTGCTTTCTCATCTCCAGGTTTGTTGTCAAGAAGTCTGATATTATTCCATTCCATACTCTTTGTCAATGACGTTTCCTGCCCTCATTCCCAGGTGATAATTTATAGGATTTTTTTTTCTTTTACTCTCTGGTGTTCTGAAATTCCATAGTGAGGAGCCCATGTGTTTGCCTTTTATCATTTATTCTGCTGGATGCAATGAGATTTCTTTCAGTCTGAAGATTCTTTTACTTTTTGGTTCTGGGAAATGTTCTTGGGTATGGATTTCAAAATAAGTTCCCCTCTCCATTTTTGTCTATTTTGTTAGTCTGTGTCTGGGCTTCTTGGGCCTGTACTCTAGATGCCATATCTCTTTTCCTCCTACCTTCAGCCTTTTGCTTTATCTGCATTACTTTATGAAGTGTATCTCAATTTTCATCTACCATTCACTTTTTGCTTCCGTTCCGTTCAGTCGCTCAGTCGTGTCCGACTCTTTGCGACCCCATGAATCGCGGCACGCCAGGCCTCCCTGTCCATCACCAACTCCCGGAGTTCACTCAGACTCACGTCCATTGAGTCCATGATGCCATCCAGCCATCTCATCCTCTATCGTCCCCTTCTCCTCCTGCCCCCAATCCCTCCCAGCATCAGGGTCTTTTCCAATGAGTCAACTCNGTGATGCTTTCTAAGGCCCACTTGACTTCACATTCCAAGATGTCTGGCTCTAGATTAGTCATCACATCATCATGATTATCTGGGTCATGAAGATCTTTTTTGTACAGTTCTTCCATGTATTCTTGCCACCTCTTCTTAATATCTTCTGCTTCTGTTAGGTCCAGACCATTTCTGTCCTTTATCGAGCCCATCTTTGCATGAAATGTTCCCTTGGTATCTCTAATTTTCTTGAAGAGATCTCTAGTCTTTTCCCTTCTGTTCTTTTCCTCTATTTCTTTGCATTGATCGCTGAAGAAGGCTTTCTTATCTTTTCTTGCTATTCTTTGGAACTCTGCATTCACTTGCTTATTCTTTCCTTTTCTCCTTTGCTTTTCACCTCTCTTCTTTTCACAGCTATTTGTAAGGCCTCCTCAGACAGCCATTTTGCTTTTTTGCATTTCTTTGCCATGGGGATAGTTTTGATCCCTGTCTCCTGTACAATGTCACGAACCTCATTCCACAGTTCATCAGGCACTCTATCTATCAGATCTAGACCCTTAAATCTAATTCTCACTTCCATTGTATAATCATAAGGGATTTGATTTAGCTCATACCTGAATGGTCTAGTGGTGTTGCCCACTTTCTTCAATTTAAGTCTGAATTTGGCAATAAGGAGCTCAGGATCTGAGCCACAGTCAGCTCCTGGTCTTGTTTTTGTTGACTGTATAGAGCTTCTCCATCTTTGGCTGCAAAGAATAAAATCAATCTGATTTCAGTGTTGACCATCTGGTGATGTCCATGTGTAGAGTCTTCTTTTGTGTTGTTGGAAGAGGGTGTTTGCTATGACCAGTGCGTTCTCTTGGCAAAACTCTATTAGTCTTTGGCCTGCTTCATTCCACACTACATTCTTTCAAAACCTGTAAAGATCACACCATCTGTCTTGGTTTCTGGAACCAGGCTGCTGTTTCCTTGACAGTGATGTGACCCAGACACTGGGCCACCTGGGACCCCAGTCATATTCTGATTATGTTAGTTTCATAGAGCCTGCTTCCAAGGAGGCTTCTCATCCAAGGAGGTTTCAGTACTTGCTTCCATTGCCTTTTGGTTTGCCATGGCAGAGTAACCTCTTCAGTGGAAGAACACAAACCACAAAGATAGAAGGGGTGAAAAGAAGAGCCATTGAGACTTGAGTTTGGAAAGCAAATGCTATGGAACTTTAACAAAGTATTACGAGAGGCTAAAGCCACTGCCAAACAGTAGTGAGATATAGTGAGACTGATACAGAAAGCAATCTAAGGTAGTTTTCTGTGTGACAAATGGAATACATATTTAAAGTCTTTTCACCAGGCTTTAGTACACAGTTTAATATCTTTCCAAAGATTTTTGAGATATTAAGTGCCATTTCTTTTGAATATGTCACCTTACTAAGATTTCCCAAAGGGGGTCCTGATTCTTTAGCTTTCATACATGCTGATCAGCTTCCCTGGTGGCACAGTGGTAGAAAATCTTCCTACCAATGCAGGAGACACAGGTTCAATCCCTGGGTCAGGAGGACCCCCTGGAGAAGGAAATGGCAACCCACTTTAGTATTCTTAACTGGGAAATCCCATGGATAGAGGAGCCTGGCTGGCTACAGTGTATGGGTTCACAAAAGAGTCAGACACAAGTTAGCAACTAAACAACAAAAACATCCTTGTCAATGAATATCCATTACTATACACTGAGCTGTGTAGACTGAATAATTTCTGCTTTTTCAACTTCCTTAGCTGTATACATCATCATGTGGAGCCATGTACAATCACTTTCTCTTTCAAAGCTACCCATTCTGTCCAGATTTATTTATTTCAACTGCATTAAAATTCCTAGTTGAAAAATCTAGCCGATCACCCACGCATAATTCCCCAAGGATCATTTCCCTTTTAAGGACAGATTTCCAATCAAATTGTGGCCCATGCCTCCTTTCCTGAGTTCTGTTGATGAATAGGCCATGACGAACTCCCCAGTTTCCACAAAACAGTACGGAGGGTGAAGTTTGTGAGATGGGTTCTCTAGGCCGAAATGCTAGCCCACTCTCTCAGCTACTATCAGTGTGACCTCAGTAAAATTCACAGAACTCTCTGGGCCAGTGAGTCTTCACTGTCTTTGTCTTCACATACTCTGTCCTTCAAACAAGCTGTTACACCTGCTCTTCCTGCAATCCACTGTGCACTTCCCCAAATAGTTGCCTATTAAATTCCATCCACCTCAGTGCTAACACATGAAATTTTTCTGATATTCTTTTCCATCTTAGAGTCTCCATCAGTTCAGTTTAGTCACTCAGTCATGTCCGACTCTTTGCAACCCCATGAAGCGCAGCACACCAGGCCTCCCTGTCCATCCCCAACTCCCGGAGTTCACTCAGACTCGCTTCCATCAGTCAGTGATGCCATCCAGCCATCTCATCCTCGGTCGTCCCCTTCTCCTCCTGCCCCCAATCCCTCCCAGCATCAGAGTCTTCCAATGAGTCAACTCTTCACATGAGGTGGCCAAAGTACTGGAGTTTCAGCTTTAGTATCATTTCTTCCAAAGAAATCCCAGGCTTGATCTCCTTCAGAATGGGACCACCTTATTTATGCTGTCATATTTTCTCTCAGCTTTCTCTTATCCTCACTCCCTATTTACTAGAAATTTATTTAGAACAGACGAGTTATTCTTCACCTATGTAACCCATAAAATAGCACACTTATGTAAATTTATGGTTCAGTGAATACAAGTATTTAGTAAATAATTTTTACAATGAAATGAATCTTCACTATTAATGTCTGCGGTTAGAAGTCATTGATCCCATGAATAGTAACATTTTCAAGGTTTCAAAAATCACATAGTTTCAACTTGAATTTTATTGTGAAGGAAAATACGTAAGATTTTCCACATGGGAAAAAGAAAAGATAACGTGATTTCACCAATTACAGTCAGCTCTTTGTCACTTTTCTGAAGACAAAAGTAACTGAATATTCTTGAATACTGATATCCACTTAATCTTATATGCACTTGAATAATGGCCACAAATCTAGCTCAGTTTAACTAAAGCTGTAACTTTAGCATCAGAAGCAACATATATTTTTCTATCTATTAAAAGTAGAATTGTAGGAAATGGTGGAGATGGCAGAGTAGGAAGACTCTGAGATCATCTCCTCACAAGGGCATATCAAAATTACAACTATTTACATGACAACTATTGATTGGAACAACCTGAAGACTAGCATAAAAGATCTTGTATAACTAAATATATAAAGAAGGGAGTTTTCTAAGCACACTCACACAAAAAATACAATTAGAAAATGAAAATTACAGAAAAAAATACCATCAGTAAAGGCAAACATAAAGTTGGTAGATCAATCAGTTATGAAGCCAATAGAAAATTAAAATACAAAACTAGTAAAAGTCATCTATATCCCAATTAGTAGTTAAGGAATACACAAAACAAAAAGATGTAAAATATGATGGCAAAAGCACTAAATTTGGGGGGAATAAAAAATGCAGTAAACTTCATTTGAACTTAAAGCATTAACAACTTAAAATAATCTCATATATATGTATATTGCAAGTATAAACCTTATGGTAACCACAAACCAAATATCTATAACAGATATACACAGTAAGAGAAAGGAACTCAAACATAACGCTAAAGATAGTTATCAAATCACAAGGGAAGAAAGGAAAAGAAGATAGGAACAAAAAAGAGCTATGAAAATGACCAGAAAATAATTAACAAAATGGCAATAAGTACATACTTATCAATAATTATTTTAAATCTAAATGACTAAACATGTCAATCAAAAGACATAGAATGTCTGAAGGAATTAAAAAAAAAAGACTCATATATATGCTCCCTATAAGAAATTTGCTGCAGATCTAAAGACACAAACAGACTGAACGTGAGGGAATGGAAAAGTATTATATTGCTCATGGAAACAAAAAGAAAGCCAAGGTAGTAACACCTAGACAGAACAGACTATAAGACAAAAACTGCAACAATATATAAACAGGACTTTCCACAATGATCAGGGGACAAATCCCCAAAGACTTAACAATTGTAAACATCTGTACAACCAACATAGGAGCACCTGAATGTGTAAAGCAAATACTAACAAAATAAAGGGATATATTGACAGTAACACAATAATATTAAGGAAGTGTAACATCTCACTTACATCAAGAGACAGATCATCTAAACAGAATGTACACAAGGAAACACCAGCCTTAAATGACAAATTAGAGCAGATAGGTTTAATATCTATATGTATATGATATATATATATATAATTAATAGGTATATATAGAACACTTCAACTAAAAAGAACAGTGCACACAGAACATCTTTTCAAGTGCACATGGAACATTCTCCAAGATAGAGCACATACTAGGCTGCAAAACAAGTCTCAGTAAATTTAAGATTGGTATACTATCAAACATCTTTCTGATCACAAAGATATGAGACTAGAATCAACTACAAGGAAAAAAAAAGACAAAAAAAAAATAAATACAAACATGTGTTGGCTAATCCATATGTTACTAAACAACCAATGTCTCACTGAAGACATCAAAAAGGAAATTTTAAAAACCTGGAAACAAAAATTCAAATACAGCTATCCATCTATAAAATGCAGGCAAAACAGTTCTAAAGGGAAGTTTATAGTGGTACACTACCTAAGCAAACAAGAAAGATCTCAAATAAAAAGCCTAAATTTGCAAAGGAGCTAGAAAAAGAAAAAATAAAATTCAATATTAGTAAGAGTAAAAGAATAAAGATCAGGACATAAATGAAATAGAAACTAATAAGCAATAGAAAAAAACAATGAAAATAAGAGTTGATTCTTTGAAAAGATGAACAAAATTGGTAAAACTTTACCCAAACTCAGTTAAAAAGAGAGAAATATAAGCAAAATCAGAAATGAAAAAGGAGTTACAACACCACAGAAATACAAAGGATCATAGATTACTATAAATGTATGCTAATGAAATAGACAATCTATAAGAAATGGATAAATTCTTAGAAATGTAGAATCTCTTAAGACTAAATCAAGGGGAGCAGAAAATATGAACGGAACAATTGTCAATAATGAAATCAAATTACCAATTTAAGAAACTCCCAATAACAAGAATCTAAGAGCATACAGGTTCATAGGTGAATTCTACCAAACCTTTAGAGAATAGTTTACACCTATTATTGTCAAAGTATTCCAAAGTACTGAAGAATAAGGAAACCCTCTGAACTCCTTCTATGAGACCAGCATCACCCTGATGCCAAAACCAGACAAAGATCCCACAAAAAAATAAAATTATAGATGAAATCACTGATAAGTTTTGATGTAAAATTCCTTAACAAAATCTTAACAAATCAAATTTAACAATACTTTGAAAGGATCATAAAACATGACCACATGGTTTGGTATCTGCAAATCAATCAATGTGATACACTATATCAATAAATTGAAGAAAAAAATCATGTGATCATCTCAATGGATGCAGAAAAAGCTTCTGACAAAATCAAACATCCATTTACTTTGTCAGTTGGAGTATAATTGCTTTATAATGCTGTTTTAGTACCTGCTGTACAGCAACTTGAATTAACTATGCACACATGTCCCCTCCCTCCTGAGTCTCCCTCCAACCCCTCCTATTCCACCCAAGATCATCACGAGCTCCAAGCTGAGCTCCCTGTGCTATATAGAAGCTTCCCACTAGCTATTTTACACATAACAGTGTATATATGTCAATGCTATTTATAATGAAAAATCCTAGCAAAGTGGATATAAAGGGGAAATTCATCAACGTAATAAAGTCCATACATAACAAACCTACATCCAACATCATCCTCAGTGGTGAAAAGCTGAAAACATTTCCTCTAAGATCAGGACATGACAAAAACACCCACTCTTATTACCTTTATCCAAGACAGTATTGAAGTACTTTTTCTACAGCAATCAGGCAAGAAAATGAATTTCCAAGCTGGAAAGGAAAAAGTAAAACTGTCACTATTTGCAGATGACATAATGCTATATATAGAAAATCCTAAATATGCCACCAAAAAAACTAGTAAAAGTAATAAAATATCAATGCCATTTTTCACCAAACTAGAACAAATAATTCTAAAATTTATGTAGAAACACAAAAGTCTCTTAAAAGCCAAAACAGTTACAAGAAAGAATAGCAAAGCCAGAGGTATCACAATCCCTGTTTTCAAACTGTATTGCATAGTTACAGTAATCAGAACAGTATGGTACTTGCACACAAACAGACACATAGATTGATGTAACAGAATAGAGAGCTCAGGAATGAGGCCACACTTGTGCAGTCCACTAATCTATAACAAAGGCAAAGAATATATAATGGGGTAAAGACAGTCTTTTCAATAAATAATATTAAGAAATATTAAGACAATCCATGTAAAAAATTAAACCGGACTACTTTCTCAACCAATATATAAAAATAAACTGAATATGAATTAAAGACTTAGATGAAGACATGATACCACAAAACTAGAGGAAAACATAGACAGTATACTCTTTGCCATCAGTCTTAGCAATATTTTTTGGATTTGTCTCCTCAGGCAAGGAAAACAAAAGTGAAAATTTTTTAAAAATGAGACTACATCAAACTAAACAGATTAAAAAAAAAACTATAAATAAATAAAAGTAAAATGCAGCCTCTAGGTGGGAAAGTGTATTTGCAAATCATGCATCTGGTAAGGGGCTAATATCTAAAGAATTCATAAAACAAACATCAAAAAAAACAATTTAAAATGGGTAGAACATCTGAACAGACATTTTCCCAGGACAAATAGATGGCCAAGAGACACATGAAAAGATGTTCAACATCATTAATCATGAAGAAAACGCCAAACAAAACCACAATGAGATATTACCTCACACCTGTCAGAATGCATACAAAGAAAAGAACACAAATAAGAAATGTCAGTGAGGATGTAGAGAAAAGGGAACCTTCATACACCGGTGCTGCTGATGTGCTCAGTCACGGCTGACTCT
Organism: Aepyceros melampus; assembly: GCA_006408695.1. Classification (NCBI taxonomy): domain Eukaryota; kingdom Metazoa; phylum Chordata; class Mammalia; order Artiodactyla; family Bovidae; genus Aepyceros; species Aepyceros melampus. The sequence continues at coordinate 83,480 of SJXQ01006557.1, forward strand.
TAGCGACCCCATGGACTGTAGCACACCAGATTCCTCTGTCCACGGAATTCTCCAGGCAAGAATACTGGAGTGGGTTGCCATTTCCTTCTCCATCATACTCTGTTAGTGGGAATGTAAATTAATGTAGCCACCATGGAAAATTGAATGGAAGTTTCTCACAAATCTAAAAATAGAACTACCATATGCTCCAGCAGTCCCATGCCTAGATATATACACTAAAGAAAATAGAAAATACAAATTTGAAAAGGTACATGCCCTCTAATGTCCATAGCATCACTATTTATGGCACCCAAGATATGGAAGCAATCTGAATATCCATCAATAGACGAATGGATTTAGAACATGTGGTGCATGTATATACACCACATAATATAATGAGCGTCCTGCCGTTCATGGGGTCACAAAGAATATATATACACCATATAATATAATGAGCGCACTGCGGTTCATGGGGTTGCAAAGAGTCGGACATGACTGAGCGACTGAACTGAACTGACTGACTATAATGAAATACTCTTCAGCCATAAAAATGAATGAAATTTTGACATTTGCAACAAGATGGATGAACTTGGAAGGTATTACTCTTAGTGAAATAAGCCAGATACAGAAAGACAAATACTATACGATATCACTTATATTGGAATCTAAAATATACAATAAAGTAGTGAATATAACAAAAAAGTAGAGTCACAGATGTAGAGAACAAACGTGTTTATAGTGGGGAGATGAAAGGGGGGAGGGGCAAGATAGGGGAAGGCGAATAAAAGATGCAAACTATTACATATAAAATTAAGCTACAAGAGTATATTGTACAATATAGGGAATACAGCCTATAAATGTCATATACTCATAAAAAAGATATGGCATACATATACAGTGGAATATTATTCATCTATGAAAAAAATGAAATCTTGCCATTTGTGGCAACATAGATCGATCTTGAGGGTATTGTGCAAAGTGGAATAAGTCAGGCAGAGAGACAGATACTGCGTGATTTCACCTACATGTGGAGTAAGTGAAAAAAAAAAAAAAACCAGTAACAGTCTCATAAATACAGACAACAAATGTGGTTGCCAGAGAGAAAGGGAAAGGAGAAATGGATTAAATAGATGAGGGAGATTAAGAGGCACAGCTTTCCAGTTATAAAATAAATCACAAGGATGTAACGTATGGCATATAGAACAGAGTCAATAATACTGTAGTAACTTTGTATGGTGACAGATGGTAACTAGACTTTCTGTGGTAATCGTTTTGCAATGTATAAAAATATCGAATCACTAGGCTGTACCCCTGAAACTCATATAATGTAAATCAATTATACCTCAATTTTAAATAATTTAATTAAATTTTAAAAATTTAAATAGAAATGTAGCCTGTTAACCTCCTTATTCAGCATCAATGTTTTTTTAAATAAATAATGACATACTCTCATCTTGCTAAAATTGTGCAGAGAAACAGAGACCTCCAGTGGCTGAATGACTTTACATAGAAAAATACAAAGCATAAAGCAGATGGAAAGAGATAAAAGATTGTTCACCCAAGAGTTTTTCAGTCTAGCCTTTTTTCCTGCTGTGCATTTTAGTACTTCATCAATGCCTGTTCAATTGTCTGAGAACTGTGTTCTCACTATCCTAGGAAATTATTTCCCTTTCCAATATAACTTGTTATCAGAAACTTCACCTGTTTATTTATTTTAAATTATTGTTATTAAATTGTTTTATATAAATTAATTTAGGTTATTTTATATTCTCTTCATTCTCTATGGCATTTACTAGTTTCACTATTCATAAGCATTGAAACTTAAAAAATATGTTAAAAACTGTTCTCAATTGATTTTTGTTAGATGACCTACACAGACTGCATATTTATAGGAGAAAATTACTCATATAAACAAATATAACAACTTTTTAACAGTTCAAGTTAATGGGATTAATGTAAGAAAATAAGATTGGTCTTTGAAATGTATTTTCTAAGACAAATTTGCTATATTTATTCTACAATTTCAATTAAGTTTGAAAAGTGTTTTAAGGAATGATTAATATGATACAAGTTTTAATAAAGTCAAAAACACAAAAATTGTTTGAATATATAGAAGGGTATTTTGAAAAAGACAACAGATTTTCAATAGAATGTTAATTTTTTCTCCTAAGGAGTGAGAAAACCATATCAGCTCATTATCCTTTGTCCTATTTATAATGTCAGAGAACCATATAGCTCCACTAATTCAATGTATAAGGACTTTGCTAAGGGTTGAAACTATAAAGATAAATGTATTTATTTTTTAAATGTTTGGAACCATTTTTCACCAAACTTCAAAGTACAAATAGACCTTTTTCAGTCACTCAACAAAAGGAACAATATATGCCTAATGCCTAGTAAGACAGTGTGGTTCTAGCTGAGAAGTTATTTTTATCTAGGTCTGATTTTTAAAATAAGATTGGGAGAATGATAAAAAAAATGCCTCTTTTAAAAAAGCAGTTTCCTCATAAATATGCACACAAACTCCTTTTCCCACATCCCCACATAATAGAGGTGCCCTCCTAGATCCCACACTGAAGCCAAATGCACAGAGGACAAAATAAAGAGAAGTTTGGTTAATGTAAGATATTAACTGGAAAAGAAAATCAGTGTGTGTTTATACTTAAGATCGGGACTCTTGAGGTCAAAATTGCTCAGGACAGAAGCCATAAGTTTGAATTCACAATGAAGGGAAAATGGCAGCCATTCAATCAATGTTCTGCCAGTGAATGACGGGTATAAAATTATGTCACCCATGCCCTTCTTTCCTGAGCATACCAAGAGGATAAGTGTGTAATCCTACCCTAAAAGCAACAGAGAGATATGATTTTTATCGAGTGAAAAATCACATTGTATAAATTTGAATTGCAATGCTGTCAGTTCAGTGGGCTGCTTGGTTCAGATGCGCGCTGTCAAAGCGCCAGAGCAGCCAATTCTTGATTCAGTTATAAAAAAGAGGGAAGAGATTGCACATTTTTTAATCCCCCTTCTTGATGGATGATTGCATATTTTTTAATCCCCTTTCTTGATGGATGATGATCAAAACAAGATTGCTCTCTACTCTTCCAAGATTTTCCTGTTGGTTTTATCCTCTAAAGGAAATACTCAGAGCACTGAAGTAAGCAGAGGAGAATCTGCAGGGTAGAAAGTAAGGGTGGGTAAAGTTATGAGAGAGCGTGATGGTGCAAATTCTGTATAATCTACTTCTAGACAAATATGAAATTTTATCTAAATGTTCATGTCCAACTCTTTTGCAAGCCTGTGGACTATAGCCCACCAGGCTCCATGGATTTCCCAGGCAAGAATACTGGAGTGGGATGCCATTTCTTTCTTCAAGGAATCTTCCCGAACCAGGGATCAAACCCACATCTCCTGCTAGGCAGGTGGATTCTTTACTACTGATCCACTTGAGAAGCATTATTTGCCCAAATAACTGTTATTCAATAGACAGAATATCCAATTTCATTATTGCAATGTTAGGGAAGCAAAATTTTTTTTTAATGAAAAATGATCATAAGATTCAAATAACACTCTGGTCATAAGTAGTTATGACTAGAGAGTCAATAAAAATGTGATTTTTCCAAAATTATTTTCTTGCTTTTAAAAATGGGAAATTGTTTACACTATTATTTTGCCTCCTACTTCACTCTATAGTTTTTAAAAGCTGTACACATTTGCTCTTTTCTTGGGTATTTCAAACTTAACAGGAATGTTTCTGTCCTTTCATGTGAGTCCAAAGTCCCAGATTTCTGGGCTTTGTAAATTGTGAATGAGTACTTGATGTCACATTTTCTGAAAGATTAGGATAACAAATTGCTTTTTCCCTTTAATGTCTCATGTATCATATTATATCCAAATTCTCTTGGCAATTTCTAGATCGTGATATTATAAAGACACTGTGTATCTAAGACTTTTCCATTATAAAATGAACATTTGGTTCATATGCTATAAATAAAGGAAAGTGAAGGAAGTCTGGAAAATAAGATACATTCATAAGAAAATATCATCAATGAAGCAATTTAAACCTCTATGCTAAAGCACCTTAACAAAAGCACTCTACCTACTAACACCACAAATACAAACTTTTCAGGTTATTGGCACTTTCCTATGTGTGAAAACCTATGAATTAGGGAGGCAATATAGACTAGTCATTAAGGATAAGGACCAGGATATAGAGAAAATTGTTCAACTACCAATCATGATCTTAAACAAGCTACTTAATCTCTCTGGGCTGTTCTGTCAAATGGCAGAATAAAGAGACACACTTCATTACCAAAATTAAAACAATGCATATGGTGCTCAGCCTTATCATGAAACCTGCCCATAAGACAAACTAGCATGTGGTTATTATCTTTAATGAATTACTTGAAATGAGGTTTAGTCATTTTGTCATTCATTCGCTAAGTAGAATACGACACTGCTATCCCATGGACTGTAGCATGCCAGACTCCTTTGTCATCCGCTATCTCCCAGAGTTTGCTCAAATTCATGTCCACTGAGATAGTGATACTATTTATTTTATCCTCTGCCACCCCTTCTCCATTTGCCTTCCATTTTTCCCAGCATATTGATTTTTTCCAGCATCACTGGTCTTTTCCAATGAGTCAACTCTTCTCATTAGGTGGCAAATTATTTAAGCTTCAGTTCAGCATCAGTCCTTCCAATAAATATTCAGGGTTGATTTCCTTGAGGCCTGACTAGTTTGATCTGCTTGTGCTCAAGAGACTCTCACGAGTATTCTCCAGCACTATAATTCAAAAGTATAAATTCTTTGGCTCTCAGCCTTCTTTACAGTCCAGCTCTCACATCTGTACATAACTACTGGACAAACCATAGTTTTGACTATACAGATTTTTGTTAGCAATGTGATGTCTCTTCTTTTTAATATGCTGTCTACGTTTGTCATAACTTTCCTTCCAATAAGCAAGTGTCTTTTAACTCATGGCGGCAGTCACTTTCTGCAGTGAATTTGGAACCCAAGAAACTAAAATCTGTCACTGCTTCTACTTTTTCCCCACCTATTTGCCATGAAGTGATAGGACCAGATGCCATGACGTTAGTTTTTTAATGTTGAGCTTCAAGTCAGCTTTTTCACTCTCCTTTTCACCCTCATCAAGAGGCTCTTTAGTTCCTCTTCACTTTCTGCCATTAGAGTGGTATCATCTGCATATCCGAGGTTATTGATATCTTTCCTGGCAATCTTGATTCCATCTTGGGATGCATGAAAGTGAAAGTCACTCAGTTGTGTCTGACTCTTTGAGACCCCCTGGGCTATACAATCCATGGAATTCTCTAGGAGAATTCTCTAGGCCAGAATACTGAAGTGGGTATGGGTAGCCTTTCCCTTCTCCGGAGGATCTTCCCAACCCAGGGATCGAACCCAGGTCAACCGCATTGTGGGCAGACTCTTTACCAGCTGAGCCACAAGAAAAGCCCAAGAATACTGGAGTGGGTAGCCTATCCCTTCTCCAGCAGATCTTCCTGACCCAGGCATCAAACCAGAGTGTTCTGCACTGCAAGTGGATTCTTTACCAACTGAGCTATCAGGGAAGCCCAGAATACTGGAGTGGGTTGCCATGCCCTCCTCCGGGATCTTCCCAACCCAAGGATTGAACCCAGGTTTCCCACATTGCAGGAGGATTTTTTACCATCTGAGCCAAAGCCTGGCATTTTGTATGATGCACTCTGCATAAGAAGTTAAATAAGTAGAGTGACAATATATAGACTTGTCATATTCCTTCCCCAAATTTGAAGCAGTCAGTTGTTTCAGGTCTGGCTCTGACTGTTTTTTCTTGACCCACATACAGGTTTCTCAGGAGGCAGTAAGGTGGTCTGGTATTCCCATTTCTTTAAAAAAAAAAAAATTCCACAGCTTGTTGTTAACCACACAGTCAAGACTTTAGCATAGGCAATGAAGCAGAAATAGGTGTTTTTCTGGAACTCCTTTACTTTCTCCATGATCCAATGAATGCTCGCAATTTGTTCTGTTTCCTCTGTCTCTTCAAGACCCAGCTTGTACATTTAGAAGTTCTAGGTCCACATAATGTTAAAGCCTAGCTTAAAGGATTTTGACTATAACCTTGCTAGCATGTGAAATGAGTACAATTGTACAGTAGTTTGAACATTCTTTCACATTGCCCTTTTTGGGGATTGGAATGAAAACTGACTTTGTTCAGTCCTGTGGGCACTGATGAGTTTTCCAAATTTGCTGACATATTGAGTGCACCACTTTAACAACATCACCTTTTAGGATTTGAAATAGCTCAACTGAAGTTCTGTGACCTCTACTAGCTTTGCTCATAGTAATCCTTCCTAAGACCCACTTGACTTCACACTCCAGGATGTCCAGTTCTAGGTGAGTGACCACACCATCATGGTTATCCAGGTCATTAAGACCTTTCTTCTATAGTTCTGTGTATTCTTGTCACCTCTTCTTAATCTCTTCTGCTTCTGTTAGGTCCTTATTGCTTTTGTCCTTTACTGTGCCCATTTTTGCATGAAATGTTCCCTTGATATCTGCAATTTCCTTGAAGAGATCTTTAGTCTTTCCCATTCTATTGTTTTCCTCTATTTCTTGCATTGTTCATTTAAGAAGACCTTCTTATCACTCTTTCTATTCTCTGGAATTCTGCATTCAGTTGGGTATATCTTTCCCTTTCTCCCTTGCCTTTCACTTCTCTTCTTTTCTCAGCTATTTGTAAAGCCTCCTCAGACAATCACTTTGCCTTCTTGAAATTCATTTTCTGGGAGTGGTTTCAGGCTCTGCCTCCTGTACAATGTTATGAACCTCCATCCATAGTTCTTTAGGCACTCTGTCTACCTAAGACCTTGAATCTATTCATCATCTCTACTGAGATTTTATTTAGGTCATACCTCAATGGTCTAGTGATTTTCTCTATTTTCTTCAATTTAAGCATGAATATTGCAATAAGGATCTCATGCTCTAAGCCATAGTCAGCTTTGAGTCTTGTTTTTGCTGACCTCTCCATCTTTGGCTGCAAAGAACATAATTAGTAACAAGTATTTACCATTTGGTGAAGTCCATGTCAGAGTCGCCTCTTGTGTTGTTGGAAAAGAGTGTTTGCTCTGATTAGCATGTTCTCTTATCAAAATTCTGTCAGCCTTTTCTGTGCTTCATTTTGTACTCCAAGGCCAAACTTGCCTGCTATTCTAGATATCTCTTGCCTTCACACTTCTCCAATCCCCTATGAAGAAAAGGACATCTCTTTTGGTGTTAGTTCTAGAAGGTGTTGTAGGTCTTCATAGAACAAGTCAGATTCAGCTTCTGCAGCATGAGTGTTTGGGGCACAGACCTGGATTTCTATGATGCTTATGGTTTGCTTTGGAAATGAACCAAGATCATTCTGTCATTTTTGAGACTGCACCCAAGTACTGCATTTCAGACTCTTTTGTTTCTTATGGGGGCTACTTCATTTCCTCTAAGGGATTCTTGCCTACAGTAGTGGATATCAGTTCAGTTCAATTCAGTGGCTCAGTCGTGTCTGACTCTTTGCGACCCCATGAATTACAGCATGCCAGGCCTCCCTGTCCAACACCAACTCCCAGAGTTCACTCAGACTCACGTCCATCAAGTCTGTGATGCCATCCAGCCATCTCATCCTCTGTTGTCCC
>SJXQ01006558.1:0-28698 GCA_006408695.1 Aepyceros melampus
CAACGCTAAAATCAAGCATATCCTTTACAATAGTGGATTCAGACATCACTGCTTCTTGCTTAGAGGTGCAGTCAGAGGTGAAAAATGACAGGAAAAGTGGATTCTCAGACGTTGCTGACTACAGCCCCTGAGAGGACCGCAGAGGTGGGACTCACCACTTTCTGCTCAAATTACAGGCCTTTTCCATTGATCTCTATATTACTATGCATCAGACACCTCTTCTTGTGTGTACTGTCAGCGCCTCCTAACCCAACATGTCCAAAACGGAGGTCATCTCCTATCCACTGCAACTTGCCTCTCACTTGTGTTCTCAGTCTCCAAGACTGGAACATCTCTCCCATCAACCAGGCTTGGGACCTCATGGTGTCTGTGTTGCATTTTAATAAAGATTTTACTTAAGAAAAGAGCCCAGGACATTTTCTACAGGATGCCCAGAAAATGCTGGAGAGATAAGCAAGTCTGGATCACATCAGAACAGACACCTGACAGACCTAGTTTCTGAGCAAATGGTATGTGTTTATGGATTTTTTTAAAAATAAATGAATGAACAAAGTCATGTACAAAAGAGAACATTCGTAAGCAAATGAATGCATGAACCAATTAAAGGATAAATAAATAAATGAGTAACTGAACGCACAAATGACCAACTGAGAAAAAATTGTACAGACAAAGCACATGGAAATGGGAGAAGAAATGAGTGAACTAACGATGGGGGAGAAATAAACTTACACATGGGTGTGAGAAATGGTGTTTTCAGTGGTTATTAAGACTGACTGAAGAGGTGAGGAAGAATGAATGAATGAATGGACATAAAACTACAAAGATTAAGCAGTAAATGAGTGAGCAATTTATAAATGGGAAAATGATGAAAGCGTTCCAGCTGGATCCACAGGGTTGGTGAGGTTTCCATTCAGAAACCCTGGGGCTGAGGTCCTGACAAACTGACCGCATGCTTCTTAGTGAAGGCTTTTATTAATGTGACTTCCGTTGGATTTGATAACATTATTATACAACTTTATTAAATAATATTAGCTGAAGCTGAAAGCTCCCCAGGATTAACTCTGAATTCAATAGAAAGGGCTAAATATTAGAATCAACTGCATTTTTTTCCCAATTGTGCTGCAAATAATTACCCATTATGCAGCAAACCCCCAGCAAGATTTTAATACTCACTATTAAATAATGCTTCCACTACGTCCCCACAAATTAATCTCCAGGAGGTGTAATTAATGTCGACATGATGAGTTTGCCATGTGGCCTGGTAATGAGGAACGGGTTTGAATTTGTCCCTGTGATCCTCCCATGAGACTCAGCAAGGAGGCTGTGTGGTGCAGGAGGGAGGCGGGGGACTCTGTCGGGGGACTCAGAGCCTAGGTCCCAGGCCCTATCCACTGCCATGTGACATTAAACTACTCACTCTCCCATCTGGGCCTCAGTCCCCTTCCCTATAAAATGAGGTTTGTTCTCCTAATTCCCAACCTCTTTGGGGGAACCTCATTCTAGTAGAGTTCCTCACTGTTGCCGTGTGCCTCCAGGAGAAGGCAATGGCACACCACTCCAGGACTCTTGCTTGGAGAATCCCATGGACGGAGGAGCCTGGTAGGCTGCAGGCCATGGGGTCGCTAAGAGTCGGACACAACTGAGTGACTTCACTTTCACCTTTCACTTTCATGCATTGGAGAATGAAGTGGCAACACACTCCAGTATTCTTGCCTGGAGAATCCCAGGGACAAGGGAGCCTGGTGGGCTCCTGTCTATGGGGTCACATAGAGTCGGACACTTCTAAAGTGACTTAGCAGCAGCAGCAGCAGCCGTGTGCCTCCATAGCTCGGGCACATCCTCATCACGGGCTAATGGGGGTCTCTGTTTCTCCCGCACCAAACTGGGGCCAGGACTGATCTCAACCTCAGCACACACTCAGCTCCCAGCCCAGAACCTGCACAGAGTAGGTGCTCAGTGAACAGTGCAGGGAGGAATACACAGATCTTGCTGGGCAGTGTGGGTTTGAGAAGTCGCTTCAGTCCCGTTCAGAACCATGAGGTTTGACGAGCAGGAGGCCACTCACTGTGTCCTCATGGAGAGTGTCATGTGGCCCCATCGCTGACGCTCTTCCAGTCTCACTTGTTCCCTGGACTCCACCTGTGTCTGCCCGTCTCAGCCCCTCCCCACTCCCGGTGCACTGCCTCCAGGACCTGGTGGGCCTGATGTATGGGAACAAGCTGGTGCGATTGTGCACAGAGTATTGACAGGCTCTGATACAGGGCTGATCAAAGTTTGCTGTGCTCAGTTGCTAAGTCGTGTCCATCCCCTTGTGACCCCATGGACTGCAGTACACCAGGCTTCCCTGTCCTTCACTATCTGTCAGAGCTTGCTCAAACTCATGTCCATTGAGTCCATGATGCCACCCGACCATCTCATCCTCGGTCGCCCCTTCTCCTCCTGCTCTCAATCTTTCCCAGCATCAGGGTCTTTTTCAATGAGCTGGCTCTTCGCATCAAGTGGCCACAGTATTGGAGCTTCAGCATCAGTCCTTCCAATGAATATTCAAGGTTGATTTCCTTTAGGGTTGACTGGTTTGATGTCCTTGTAGTCCAAGGGACTCTCAAGAGTCTTCTCCAACACCACAGTTCAAAAGCATCAATTTCTTTGGCGATCAGTCTTCTTTATAGTCCAACTCTCACATCCACACATGACTACTGAAAAAAACACTGCTTTGACTATACAGATCTTTGTCAGCAAAGTGACGTCTCTGCTTTTTAATATGCTATCTACGTTTGTCATAGCTTTTCATCCAAGAAGCAAGCATCTTTTAATTCCATGGCTGTAGTCGCTGTCTGCAGTGATTTTGGAGCCCAAGAATATAAAGTCTGTCACTGTTTCCATTTTTTCCCCATCTATTTCCCATGAAGTGATGGGACCAGATGCCATGATCTTAGCTCTTTTAATGTTGAGCGAAAGCCAGCTCTTTCATTCTTCTCTTCCACCCTCATCAAGAGGCTCTTTAGTTCCTCTTCAGTTTCTGCCATTAGAATGATATCATCTACATATCTGACGTTGCTGATATTTCTCCCAGAAATCTTGATTGCAGTTTGTGATTCATCCAGCCCAGCATTTTACATGATGTAATCTTCATATAAATAACAGGGTAACAATATACAGCCTTGTTGTATATTTAAACAATCCTGTATATACCCCAATTTTTAACCAATCAGTTTTTCTAGTAAGGTCTAACTGTTGCTTCTTGACCCAAATACACATTTCTCAGGAGACAGGTACGGTGGTCTGATATTCCTATGTATTTAAGAATTTTCCACAGTTTGTTGTGATCCACACAGTCAAAATCTTTAGTGTAGTTAATGAAGCAGAAGTAGATGTTTTTCTGGAATTCTCTTGCTTTCTCTATGATTCAGCAAATGTTGGCAATTTGATCTCTGGTTCCTCTGCCTTTTCTAAACTCAGCTTGTACCTCTGGATGTTCTCAGTTACATTCTACTGAAGCCTAACTTGAAGGATTTTGAGAATTACCTTACTAGTATGCGAAATGAGTGCAATTGTCTGGTAGTTTGAACAATTTTTGGCACTGCCCTTCTTTGGGATTGGAATGAAAACTGACCTTTTCCAGTCTTGTGGCCACTGCTGAGTTTTCCAAATATGCTGACATATTGAGTGCAGCACTTTGCACCATCTTTTAGGATTTTAAATTCCAGCTCAGCTGGAATTCCATCACATCCACTAGCGTTGTTTGTAGTAATGTTTCCTAAGGCCTACTTGGCTTCACACTCCAGAATGTCTGACTCCAGGTGAGTGACCACACTATCGTGGTTATCCAGGTCATTAAGACTATTTTGTATAGTTGGGGTCCCCATATTGACCCTGACCCAGTGCTGGTATTGATGAGAGGTCAGCCTGTGGATCTGACCCCCCAGAGGGACAGAGAATGGAGACCTGTCGAGTCCCCCATGAGCACCTAGAGGAGGGGTGTCAGGAAGAGCAGGTCCCTTGACAATGGACTTGAATGTTCCCAATATTCCATCAGTGACACTGGATGCTGGCTATCCACTCTACCATCAGTCATTCTGGAATTTCTTCCTGCTTCCAGAAGCCCACTTCCTAATTATTTTGCTCATTCTGAACTCTCTTCTCTGTTTCTAAAATTGACATAGATCGGCACCCACCTGCAGGTTTAATGAGCCTTTTCTCTGGATTTGACCCCACCTAACTCACCTCGTTTCTCTGCTCATTAACCCCTATTTCTTCCTGCTTCCAGAAGCCCACTTCCTAATTATCTTGCTCATTCTGAACTCTCTTCTCTGTTTCTAAAATTGACATAGATCGGCACCCACCTGCAGATTTAATGAGCCTTTTCTCTGGATTTGACCCCACCTAACTCACTTCGTTTCTCTGCTCATTAACCCCCCTAGGTGACAGGCAGCCTCTTCTAATTGGACCTGATGAAACTGGCCTGGTGTGTGTTGGTGGTAGGGGAGGTGCTTTAGGGGTGGGTAAGATCAGAGCTAGAAAAGACCAGTCTAACTTGGAGAAGACTCAGAACAGTATTACAGGGCTACTCAGTGATTCTGATTGTATGATCACTAGCTAAGTCTGGTCTGCAATGGGCAGATCTGTATAATCTGTTGATTCATTCAATGAACACACATTGAGCATTCTTTCTGTGCCAGGTTCTGGACTGAGACTGAGGTGAATGCCTCGGCTGCTAAGTCACTTCAGTCGTGTCTGACTCTGTGCGACCCCGTAGACGGCAGCCTACCAGGCTCCTCCATCCTTGGGATTCTCCAGGCAAGAACGCTGGAGTGGGGTGCCATTTCCTTCTCCAATGCATGAAAGTGAAAATTGAAAGTGAAGTCACTCAGTCATGTCTGACTCTTTGCGACTCCATGGACTGCAGCCTACCAGGCTCCTCCGTCCATGGGAGTTTCCAGCCAAGAGTCCTGGAGTGGGGTGCCAGTGAGTGAACGCCTCTACCCCTCACTAATAGACGAATGCCAGTGCAACTGAGTCACCATATTCACCTCGATCTCTCAGCAAATGTATGTTCAGTGTCTACTCTGTGCCCTCAAGCAGCCCACTGTCTGGGGAGGAAAAAGCAATCCTAAAACACACCTCACCCAATAGCGGGTGCTCTGATGGGCTAAACACATGACGCTCTAGAGACACAGAGAAAGACACGAGTTAGAGGCATGGCAGAAACAAGAGCCCAGTCATGGAGGAAGAGAATGGGGTACTTGCCTGGCAAACAGGTGGGAAAAGGGGGCATTCTGGGAAGATAGCCAGAATGTGTGTAAGAGAAGTAGGGAATCATAAACAGCCGATGGATGTAGCGTGCGTGTGTGTGTGTGTGTGTGTGTGTGTGTGTTAAGACAGAGGAAGATAAAGCAGAAGAGGGAGTCCCCATGAGTCATAAAGGGCCTTGATACCCACACTGAGGATACGGTCTTTATTCTGAGGAGGAGGAGCTGGATCTCCGAGGCAGAGTACAAGATCAGCTCTGTATAACGGGCAGCCCCTCCACTGAGCAGGGCCATCTCCACGCTCAGGAAGAGCAAGGACCTGGAGGCGGTCTTTTGGTAGGCCAGGGAGGATGGTCACAAGCTGCCTTGGGCAATCTTGTCTGTAGGATCCTCCGTAAGTTCCGTGACCTACTTATCTCCCATCTCTGTGTCAGTGATGTTGGGCACTGACCAAGTGACCTTCACAGCTGGTCACCTCCACGGGCTCTGCCCAGAGGAACTGTTCCAGCTGGACTATTCCTCACCCTCTGCTCTCTCGCAGCAAGTCCAGACTCAAAGGGGGAGCCCTAGCAGGTGCCCCTGAAGCAGGATCAAGAGAGTTCTGCTCACATTAAGTTTGAGATATCCAAGAACACCTCCAAAGACACAGGCAACCAGACAGGTAGCTGAGGCTCCTCTTCTTAAGTCTGCTACAGTCTCCAAATTGTCCTTGATTATTACAAATTGCTCTTAGAGGAGGAAGTTCTAAAAAGAGAAGAAAAATAGACAGAGGAGGCTCCTATGAGAAAGATCAATAATTAAACATGAACATTTTTAAATGTCTGCTCCATATGATGCTCTAACTCCTGATTAGGCTCAATTCTTTAATAATTGACTGGGGGTTTCTGGATAGTTAAGAAGTAAGAGAATCAGGGGCTTCAGAGTCAGACAGACCTGGATGACTTTAGCTTAGCCATGTCCTTGGAAGATTTTATTTCACCTTCCAGCCTCCATCTCCTCATTTCTGAAGTGGATGGTCATGCCTCTCTCACAAGTTTAAAGGCAAATTTAAATGAAAGAACATGGGTAAAACAGCAGCACCTGGGACACAGCAAACGTTCAAACCAGGGTTGCTGCTGTTACCGACTAAGTGAAGAAGGAAGATAAAGCCAAGGTTGTCTTGGGAGAGAGGCTTCCTGCCTCTTTATCTCTTTGGAAATCTCCTTGATAGACTGCACAGCTAGTTTGATAATCTCTTATTCTTCTGATAAAATAAAGCTTGACTACAGAAAGCTTTATCATCAAAAGAAAAGTGAAGATGCCCACACTGTGTTGTCCGTAAAATCCATTTCTTACCCAGAGTCCTTGGTTGGAGGACAGGCCCTTGGCCCTGCACTGAGGACAGGCCCAACGGAGTCTCATTGTGTCTCCACAACAGCTGCAAAGGGGCATCACACTCCCCTCACCATTAACTCTTTTGCCCAAAGTCACAATGAGATGTGAATGGCAGAGTCTGATTTCTGCCTTCTTTGTCCTTTCAATTTACAAGGATTTCCTCTGCTTTTTCTTTTCTTTTTTCATTTTGGCTCATTTTCTGCCATCATATCAATCAAGCTTTTATACCATCTATTTTTCCTCTACTGATTTGGAAATTGTTCATTCCATTTATCTTCTTTATTGGTTAATCTTTACATTTTAATAAGCACACTTGACTTAACACTGTCTAAAGTAAATCAATATCTCTCCCCTTGCTCTGAACAATGCACAGAGCTTCGAATACATCAATTTTCATCACTTCTCCATTCTTACTGTTACGGTTCCACCCTCCTTTACACCACAAATTAGTTACATGACTTTCATTTGTTAATGCTTTTGTGTTACAAGATCAATGCAAGCTCATGGGTTTCTCTGCTCAGTACTGTGCCTGTGATCTCCTCCTTCATCTTCATAACACTGTCTTCCCTGAAGTGTGTCATTTATCTGTCCTCTCAGAAAAACCTTGTAATATTCTCAGACTTTGTCTGAAAATATCTTTCTCCTTTAATTTTTTTATCTTAAATATTCTTTTATTTCTTCAAATTCGCTATTTATCAAGAGTGATTGAAATTTTAAAAATATAGTTGAATCCCATCACTATCATTAGTATGTTTTAAGAGAAAACTGATGAGCATTATTGTTTCCCACTTCAACCACTATCTTCCTCAATTTTAAACAATAGTTTAAGTGCTTTTTTGGATATTTAGATAGTTTAGATAATTTTAGATAGTTTTTTCTCTTGGCATTGAAAGTATCATTCCACTGTTTCCTGGTCTCTATGGTTGTTGCTGAAAAGTCTGTTGTCTGTCTAATTGTCTTTCTTTGATGGGTAACCAGGTCTTTTCTCTGGTTGCTTTTTTTAATGCAAATTTTTATTGGTGCATAATATGCATACAGAAGAATGCTCAAATCATAAGTGTTTGCTCAGTCATGTCTGACCCTTTTATGGACGCTCCTCAGGCTCCTCTGTCCATGGGATTTTCCATGCAAGAATACTGGAGTGGGTTGCCATTTCCTTCTCCACGTAAGTCTTCAGCTAATGAATTTTCACAAAGTAAACATAAAACATTTCTACAAACTGACAAGCCCTCTAGTAATCCCTTCCAGTTACTATACCTCCGCCAGCCATAACCACTATCCTAACTTCTAATAGCCTGCTTTTTAACTGTATATAATAAAATACTATGTGCCCTTTTTTCTCTCAACATATAATTATAATATTCATTCATGGTGCATATTGTTTGGGTTTAATATTATATTTTATTTTTCCATTCTGCCTTTAATAGGCAGCTTCCAGTTTGGAGTTTTTATGAATAGGGCTGCTCTGAACAATCTTCTCCATTTCTTTTGGCAAACATATAGTACATAGATGAGAATAGAATTTACTGGGTCGTAGTTCTTTTAATTCAGGTCTGTGTCATGTCTGACTGAGGTTCTGATGTTTGCTTTGTCTTTTCATTTCTTTTGTCTTACCTTTTGGCATTCCTTGTGATTTGTTGTTGTGGTGGTTGGAAGCTGGACATTTTGCACTGAGTAATAGAAACTGAAGTAAGTAGACCTCTAGTGTGAGGATTTATGTTAGTCTGGCAAGGAGATGAGTTGTATTTAGTGTTTGCTATAACTGTAGGTGTCGAGGGCTTAAAATTCCTCTAGTATCCTTGTCTTAATCTCCCCCTCTTGACTTCAGGCTTCCCTAAACCCTCAGAGAGAGTCTGCATGGCAGCTCTTTCAAATCTAATCCATTATTATTTGTATTGAAAACTCTGTTTGTCTGGTGATAAGGGAGGGGAGGTGTTAATAATCTTCCAATTAAACCTTAGTCTTTGAGTGGAGCTGTGTCTCTGGCCTGTGACGTTCTTATATGCTTCCCTCAAGCCAGTTAGGTGAAAGGAAGGCTAACAGAGGCTGCAGTGAGAAGAAGGCCCTCCTTTCATGATGCTGGAAAAAGGCTCTGGTTAAGCCCTTCCTCTTGAACAGTAAGCCTTTGTTATGGAGATGATTCTGGGTATTTCACAAAGATTACTCTTCTTTATGCCAGAACCAAGAAGGTATCTTCTTGGAGTTACATCATGACAGTCTGGTGGAGTTCCTGGAGGGAAACCCCACGAAACCTTGTGTGTCCCCAGGACTTTGGCATCCAAGGAGTTTCTCACCTTCACATTCAGTCTCCAGCTATTCGTCAGAATTATCATTTAAGTGTTCCTACCTGTTTACGACTCTAGCAGCTTCTGCTACAGACAGGCAGGTCTTATCTGTGACTTTCTGGATTCACATACCTCCAGATTTCAGGGTAGCAGTTTGCTCTGCAACCTCAGTTTTCTGATGGAGCCAGTAAAAGTTGATTTTCCACTTGTCCAACTGCTTATTGTAAACATGGAAATGACCATTTCCAGGTTTTCTACATGGAAGCTCTATGTATTTATTTGCACTTGCTCAATTTCTTCTTGAAACTATGAATTCAAGTCTTTCATACATTCTGTAAAAGTCATGGTCCTTACTGATTTGAGTATTAATTTCTAAATTCTATTTTGATGTTCTGTAACTTCTAATAAAAATTTTTGAAACTTCTCAATCTCTCCTTCATGTCTCTAAACCTCTTCTCCAATCTCTATTCCTTTCTGTGTGCATTCAGGGTAATTTCCTCTTGTCTACAAGGTATCTCTTCCTCAGTTCTACCTAATCCACTATCCAGTCGATGGTTTGAGAATTTTTTTAATTGCAAAAATTATCATTTTTGTTTTTAGATTTTTTTTTTTTACTTTTCTACTCACATTTGGGGGTTTACAAACAATACCTGCAATATAGGTTAAAGCCATAAACCCAAGCAAATCACAGGCCTATAGTCACCCAAGGAATTTCTTGTTTCTCTCAGAGTCCAGGCAGAAACTGACAATCTCCCGTATTATTTCCCAGTTGTCAGGAATGTATTCTTTTTCTTTTATATGCTCTCTCTGAGATTCAGCCCCCTGAAGGTCACAGCTTTATGCAACTTCTGCATTGTACCCAAAACATCATTTCCTGTTGCTGGAAGAATTAAACCCAATCCCTTAGCTGGTAGCTGTTCATCCCCCAACCCTGAAACATGGCAGTGGATTATCAGTTCACACACTTGCCACCTGGTTGTCAGTCTCTTTCTACCTCCTGGGGATGCCCCTTGCCCTCTTGCTATATTTGGTCAATTGTCCCTCGAGTTTGTAGAGAAAAGGTTTTCATGGGCAGAACTTAGAGCCCAATCTCTGTGTTAGATCGATCCCCTGCCTTGCTCACTCAAAGACCATCTGGGTTCACTGTGTCTGAGGATCCCATGGGTCATCCAGGTCCACGTGTTCAGGAGAGAGACATACAGGTCAGGACTCAGCACGTGGAGCTAAGGTGTGGACAGATACATGGGTCAGGACTCAACACATGGGCTGCGGTGTGGACAGTTACATGAGTCAGGACTCAGCACTAGGGGCTGGGGTGTGGACAGATTTGGAATACAGTGGATGTGCTTACTAATATCCTTGGCAAAGTGCAAATGTCCACTTAGATCTGTTGGCATTTTGTTCCTCAACCTGTGTGTGTCTGGGCTTATATGGGTAGAAGTACGTACTTTTGTGTCTGAGGCCTGGATCAGTGACAAATATGAGTGTGAGTTCATGAAACACCACATCCTGTTGTTTTTAGGAAAGGATTCAAGTGGATTCATATGAGCTACAGTGGAAAGGACAGAGCTTGGGGCTGTGTTGATAGCCCAAAGTTATTAGATATATAACTTTGAGCAGTTACATGTAATTTCTCATCTCAGAGCCTCAGTTTCTTCATCTGTAAAATGGGAATAATATAAATCATCTTACAGTGTTGCTATGAAGATTAGCTGAAAAGACAGGCATCCAGATGTACCAAGCCAAGCACATAGTGGGAGCCTGATAAGTGCATAAAGAGCCCTACTCTGTGTTCAGAGTCAGGTCAAATAGATCCAGGCTCCAGGTGTCATCAGAAGATGATATTTGTGTTGGGCCTTCAAAGATTAAATTCCACTAGGTGGAAATTCGGAGAAGGCAATGGCAACCCACTCCAGTACTCTTGCCTGGAAAATCCCATGGACAAAGGAGCCTGGTAGGCTGCAGTCCATGGGGTCGCTAAGAGTCGGGCACGACTGAGCGGCTTCACTTTGACTTTTCACTTTCATGCATTGGAGAAGGAAATGGCAACCCACTCCAATGTTCTTGCCTGGAGAATCCCAGGGACGGCGGAGCCTGGGGGGCTGCCATCTCTGGGGTCGCACAGAGTCGGACACGACTGAAGCGACTTAGCAGCAGCAGCAGCAGGTGGAAAATAGAGGGAAAAGCTTCTCAGGCAGAGAACACAACAGGTGCAAAGCTCAGAGATGTTCAAGGGTATAGAATGTTCCAGGAGCAGTGAGTTGTGACAATACCTACCAGGGAACTAAGATATCTGTACTCAGAGGAGTCAGACCTCGAGGCCAGGAAGCAAAGCCTGGCTCTGCATCTGGTGTTACTCGTGATTATGAAAGTGTCAGGCCCCATGAATCTGTCATCTGAATTAATGAGTATGTATATAGCTACTAGTATCTATTGAGAGATTCTGCGTACCAGGCAGAGTTTCCTGTATTAACTTATTTAAACCTCACAATAAGCTCACGAGGGAAGTATCATTATTATTCCCATGTTACAGATGAGGAAACTGAGATACAGTGGAGTTGAGTTGACTAGAGAAAAGGGCCAGCTCTCAACCCCTGCAAGGCAGCTCTAGACACATTTGGGATCAGAGATGACCAAAGGATCACTAGATGCCCCAAGGGTACAGGATCCTTAGTGATAAGGGCTTACTGAGCTGCCTTCTGGAAGCTGTCCTGGAGATCAGTGTCCCTTTGGGGATCCATGCCCACCTGGCCAGGAACAGTGGGCTCTCAGTGCCAGTCCCCAAACCTTTCAGCAGAAGAGCTGAGCTCCCCCTGTTGGAGGCTGGACTCCCAGACACAAACTCCTCTTTGATTACTTTCTAATGAAAAACACATTTGCATCCAAACTGAAATTATATTGTCAGCAGTTAATTATCACTTGTCAAACAAGTGTGTGCTCAGATTGTGGGTTTGATTTCCATTTAGGTTTGCAAAAGCCTTGTTCCTCTTATTTGATGAGGCCTCTTTGAGCAAGAGATACTCATTGTTGGAATTGTTGCTTTTTTTAAGCAGTTTTGTGTGTGTGTGTGTTTTTTTAATAAGCAGGTTTCTTTGCTGTCTGAGTCCGGGCTTTTGGCAAATAACAGAAAAGCACTCAGTGCAATTTAAGCAAAGAAAAATGTCAGGCAGAGGAGTGTTTTAGGCTCTGGGGATGTCCCTGGAAACTTAGGGGCACCTGGACCTAAACCCCCCAGTCAGATCCCAGGGAGTTGCCCTACCCATCTTCTCTCAGGGGCTCACAATCTCCCATCCCAGTCAGCTTCCTTATTCCCCTACCTCCTGGCTTCTGTTCTCACCATGTAGGAATGGCTGTGCCTCCACTGTCTGAATCAATGGCACACTCACTAGGTTAAGGACCAGACAAATATGGGTTCAAGCTCTGACTCACAGGGTACACTGGGCTTCTTGCTCATTCCCATGAACCCATTGCTTTGGGTGTGAACTGGGGTCACTACCTGCCTTGCCAATTTCTTGTACAAATGAAATGACATCATACAAGCAAAATACTTTGCACATTGACAGTCAAGCGGTGGACTCTGCAAGGAAATGTAACTGTGCTGTTTCTGCTGCTGCCATGGTTATTGTTATCATGATAACAAAACAGTGTCCTGAGCAGAGCGAGAACCTCTTCTGATGGAGGTGGAGAAAAGATGTCACTGTCTGCCAGGCCCTCACTGGGTAGCCAAGAGACCCAGAGCAGGTGCCTCATGACCTCCGCCCTAAGCTAAGAGCCCTGACCTCCTTGCTCAAAGAGTGGAAAAAGTAATGATCACCTCGTGTGCACAGTTATGGGGACAGAATGAGATGAGACCATCTTGGCAGGCAAAAGGTGCTCAATTAATCCCTCTTTGCTTTCTGGCACGTGCCCTTGACCTGGGAAGGAACAGTGAGTGCCTAACGGATGAGGAAAGGAGGGAGACTAGATGAATGATATTTTTAATGGGATTATGGATCACATGACAGCTCAGTTTAGAATCTTCTCTGAAGGCCTGGACCAGAAGCTGGAATCTTTTGTAATTTTTTTCCTTTGTTCTTTGGCTGATGTCTGTTTTCCCCAGGGAAAACGGAAGCTCCAGGGGGGCAAGAATGAGTCTGTGTTAGCAATTCTCTCCGAAGCCTGTGGCGGAACATATTGCACATAGATCACATCACAGATATGTCACGTGGATGAGTGTGATGCTGCTCGTAAAGCACTCACCTCAGCACCTGGAACATTCTGTGTGATGTCCATGCATTGTAATCACTGATTTTTCTGGAATTCAGGGTGACAGAAGCCTGAGGTGGACTTCCCTGGTGGCTCAGATGGTAAAGAATCCACCTGCAATGCAGGAGACCTGGGTTCCGTCCCTGGGTTGAGAAGATCCCCTGGAGAAGGGAAAGGCTACCCTCTCCAGTATTCTGGCCTGGACAATTCCATGGCAGAGGTGGGGAGAAGGAGAAGGGGGTGAAGACACCACTGTGCCTGAGGGTGAGGAAAACCAGGAGGACTGGCGAGATGCAGGGGTGAGCCTCCAGTTTTAACTCACAGAGTGAACAGGAGGGAGCCACTCTGTGAAGCAGAAAACCAGGCCTGGAGTGGCAGTTCTCGTCCAATGAGGAGCCAGAGAGGGTGGTGTCCTCGTCACAGCGACCATCAGTGGGAAAGCAGGGGCTCAGCGTAGGGGCCCCTCCAGCCTGAGAGTAGAACTCATTCTCAGCTCCTGAGAAGATGAAGTGGATTTTCATGTCTCACAGGCTCCTGTCCAGACAACTCCCCTGTTGCCATCTCCCTCCAAAGAAGGAGCGATGGTTGAGGCAGGGGCATCCAAGGGGGGGCCGATCCACACAGTGCCCCTCTCCCTTCTGCCTCACACAGTCTCGCAAGGTCACCGTCCCCTCAGACCTGCGTTCTAGAATTGCCTCTTCCTCTTACCCTGGCCAGGTGGCTTCTATTCCCTGGGGAGAAGGGACATCAAGATTGTCCCTCTGGCATCCCCTCCAGGCCTCTTCATTTGGGTAACAGCCTTGACTTTACCTCTGCCTCCAGAGCTGGTCCCTGATTCCCTAAGCCATAGCCCAGACCAGGGGCAATCAGCACAGGACTAGTTCAAAGGTAAACATATCACTTACCATGAGCCAATCAGAGAAGTCCAGGACTTTTGCATTCTGGCTGGAAGAGGTAGTCTTCCAGTAAATGGCAACGTGAAACTATGTGGCCTGCATTAATGCTGCAGCTGCCTGAGAACCTAGACCAAAGGTGAAGACAGTGCCTTGGAGGCAGAGAAGAGGCTTGGAAAACACTGGGTCCTTGGTCACACAACTGAGATGCTGGATCAGTCCTTACCTGATACCTAATCCACCACTAGTTTGATAGTTTAAGCAAGTGTGTGCTGGGTTTTCTTGCCACCTGCCCTGGATCTCAGCTCATCCTTCTGTAACAGGAAGCAGTTATTCCCTGAAGGTCAAATGTTCACTGGTTCCATTGGAATTCCAGGAATTATCAAGGGTTCCTGACAGGAAACCTTCAAAAATGAATCTCAGTGAGTAGCTCCTATTTCAGTGCTAAATCTATTCATTCATTCATTCAACCAGAATAGATTAAGCACCTACTCTGTTCCCAGCCCTGTGCAAAGTGTGTGCTTAGGCTCCAAAGGAAATAAGGTGAAGAAAAAGAAAACAAACAATGAAGAAGAAAATTAGTAAATAAGACATTTTCAGAGGGGGTTAAGTGCTTGAAGAAAATAAAACAAGGCAACATGATGGGACACTGACTCAGGTATCAGGGTCAGACACTGCTTTGTCTCAGGTGGCCAGGAAGGGTTTCTTGGGACAAGTGGCATGTGGGCCAAGACCTTAGTGATGAGAAGGAGCAGCGATGCTAAGATGTAGGACAGAACATTCCTAAAAGAAAGAACGGCAAGTGAAAAGGCCCTGAGGCAAAACAGGCTTCTTATATGTCAGGAAAAAAGATAAAAAGACAGTGACATTGGCTCAAGTTAGACTCAGTAAAATTTGAATATGGTTTGTTACGAGCCAGTTACTATTCTAAGCATTCCATTTGTGTTAACTAACAATCTTCTGAACAAGCCCACAGGTTATGTGTCATTATCCCCATTTTACAGATGTAGATTCATGAGTCCTAGAGAAGCTTATTAATGAACTTAAGATCTGATAGCTAGTGAATGTCAGAGGCTGGATTTGAACTCGGGTTTTCAGATGCTGGAGCCCACATTCTTTCTGCCTTCCTGTGCCTCATTTGGGGAACGATGCTAACAGTCTTTCCCATGGTTTCCTGTGAGCTCGCTATGGCCTTCCCTCACTGCTCAATCAGGCAGGGCCTGCTTGCCCACCTGCAGCCTCATGGTCGGCCTCGGGTACAGCCCCTGGTGGAGAAGCCTGCCGTTTGGGGGAATATATTCACGTCGGTGAAATGCCAGTGTCGCTGTTACTGTTCACCTGTGCTATGTTCTCCAATCAACTTGACAGTATTTAAGGATTTGTTTTTCTTCCATTTGATCAGCCTGACCACTGTGCCTTGATCTTAATTTCTCCCAGACTTGAGTGGGGAACAGAAATGCCACTTATTGGCCCTGCAAACCCCGAGAGTGATCATCAAAGTTGGCAGGGGTTGGAGCAGGTAGAGGCTCAGAGGTTGAATTTTATTCTGAATACAACTGGATAGACTTCCAGTTTCAGCCTGCCCGTTGCTTCACCTGTCCTTATAACAAGAAAAACCTGGAAAACTGGAAACCAATGACGGTTCTTGGGCTCATCAGAGAACTGATATAATCTCATCAGAGATTACAAGGCGAACTGCCCCTCCAAAATCAGGAGAGAAGGGGTATACAGACGGTCACAGCAAGGCCCACTGGACCCACTGTTAAAGGGAAAAAAAAAACTCATGACACTTGGTAAAACACAGTAAAGCAGGTTTTAATCAGGAATTGGGGGTGCTGCAAGAATGGGATTCTGTAGTAGACGAGGGAGAGATTGGGCTCATCCCCAAATCCAACAAGAAAAAGAAGGAATTTATAGCCAAGGAGCAAGGTAGGGGGTCATTGGATGGAAAATTTCTAAGAGGAAACCTCGGGGGTTAGAGGGCATTCTGGCTAAAGTAATCTAACAGGATTCTTGCTGAAGGCAGCCTGGGTGACCAGGCATCACGTGGGGGATAGTGAAGATGCATAACCCAATCAGATACGGAGGTAATCAGAGGGCGAGGGTGGCGGATTCTGATTAAACTGACTTGGCGGGACCCTCACTGCAATTGGCTGATGCATAGGTAAAAATGGAATCCCCCATCCAGGGCCCAGTTGAGAAGAGAGTTCAGAGGAGCCTGTTTGGTCAAGGAGAGAATCTTTGCCGCCATAAATCTGGCGGAAACACTTCCATGCCACTTAACTTGCTAGACGCTGAGTGTGGACTAATGTAGGGGGAGAAACTCCTGGGCCCCTGCAGTCTCAGGGGAGCCCCAAACTCTCATGGGCTTCACTCCTTGAACCCCAGAAATACACCTGGAAGGCACTGGAGTTTTGAGCAGAGGAGGCACCCACACTGGGATTATCTCTGCAACCAGCAAGCTCCAAAGAAGCTAAAGCAGACCCCTGGTGATCTAAAGTGAAGTTGCTCAGTCGTGTCCGACTCTTTGTGACCCCATGGACTGTAGCCTACTAGGCTACTCCATACATGAGGTTTTCCAGGCAAGAATACTGGAATGGGTTGCCATTTCCTTCTCCACCTGGTGATCCAAGAGAACTGGAAAGAACTCCCTCACCAATACCGAAAAATGTCTGACTTCCTATCTTGCCTGAAATTCTGCCATTAATTTCCTCTCTGGGTCCAAAAGATTTACCTGAGACCCATCACCAAACACAAGGACCACTGCTGAGCAACACCTTGACTGCTGAGCTTACAGATTGGGGTGGGGATGTCAGAGGGAGCTGAGCACAGGGTTCTGGGGAAGATTCCCAGGGTGAAAGATTGGGGGACAGGGAGTAGGAGAGCAGGAGCCAAGGAAAAGGGAAGGCACACACTTGGCAACCACCTTCTTTCTGATTTATGCCCTGAAGATAAACAGGATCCAGCCCTGCCCTCCAGGAGCGCACAGTCTGAGGGAGGAGGCAACACTGAGAACAGAGGCCCGCATGCGGTAAGAGCTGGGCAATGGAAGAGCACAGAGAAGAGGAAGCGACCACTCTGGGACAAGGGGTAGTCAGAGATGCTGTCCTGAGGCGGGGATGCTGGAGCAGCCTAGCAAGTTGATATGGAACTGGAATAGTGTTCCAAGCAGCAGGAACAGCATGTGCCAAGACCCAGAGTGCACAGTAACCACAGCCCAGATGGTGGGGAGGGAAGTGGTGGGAGATGGTCCTGAGTGCCGGCTGCGGGCTGTGGGAGGGCCAGGGGCTTGAGGGCAGCAAGCAGGAGTGGAAGGTGACCTCCACGAAACACTGCCATCTCCCAAGGGTCCTGAAAGCTCCTAGTACACAGTAGGGGCTCCACACACATGAAATGAAGGAATGAATAAAGACTGTGACAGGGTAATAGGAAGACAAGGAGGATGTTGCAGTGGTCCAGGCGACAGCTAATGGAGGTCACACAAGGGCATGGTGGTGGGCACAAACAACACAGGTGACTTGAGAGCAGTCTAAGAGGAATGCACTGGATTGGGTGGGGTGTGTACCCGTGGTGGCTCAGACGATGAAGAATCTGCCTGCAATGCAAGAGACTCAGGTTCAATCCCTAGGAAATCCCTAGGAAAATCCCCTGGAGAAAAGAGTGGACACCCACTCCAGTATTTTTGCTTGGAGAATTCCATGGACAGAGAAGCCTGAGGGGCTACAGTCCATGGGGTCACAAAGAGTCAGACACAACTGAGTAACTAACACTTGCACTTTCATACCTGTGTGTCCAGGAGGTCACAAAGAGTCAGACACGACTGAGTGACTAACACTTTCACACCTATGTATACGTATGCAAGGGGGCTGTTTGTGTGTCTGTGTCAATGTATGTCTCTATGTGTGTCTGGGTGTGTGCTGTGCATATCTGCACACTTGTCTGCACATACAGAGGTTCTGAGTGGAGCTCACAGGACTCACTAAGGCCAGAGGCCAGCTGGGACCCCCATCCACTGCCGCTTCCTCTGCCCACGCTGCCCTCACTACCAAAGAGGGGTGTTTGTCCCAGCCCTGACCACCTCCAGGCCATCTTTCTCTCCATCTCTTGCTGTGATTGATATAAATGCTGCTCTAATTTCTCATCATTCCCTGAAATTTACAAAATGGTTTATTCGGCTCCTGTGACGGGGGCTACAGTTTCAGCTCTGCTCCTTCCTTTCTTGTTCTGTTGTGTTGTGACCAAGCAAAGAAAAGAATAAGAAAAGTCATAAAGTATAGGAGGGGGAAGAATGATGGGGAAAAGAAAAGCAGCTGCGGGGCCAGAGGTGATCACAGGAAAATGATGGGAGGGAGTCGTTTATTTTCTTTTAAATAAGGATGAGTTCTGTTCACTTCCTAATACACCAGCCTCGTGGTTGCCTGTGATACAGGCCCAGGAGGAGAGGATGCGACCTGATGACTCATGACTGTCCACCTACTGGCACCCACGGGGTTTGTTGCCCACTGAACCGTCCTTCTCTCCCTCTCCTCACAGGGGTCTACTGCCTCTCTGCACCCTGGACAGGACTCCGGACAGGCTGGGTCCCCTCTGTGTGTGAGCATCTGCTCTGTACCAGGTACACAGCCAGGTGCTGGGGTTGAGGTGACTAGAGTAGACACAGTCTGTGCCTTCCAGAGTTTCTAGTTGAAATTTAAATTAAAGCATTAACTACAGAGAAACAGCTATGACATGATCGTGGTCACAGGGGATCTATCTTGTCCAGGGAGGTCAGGTGGGCTTCCTGGAGGAAGCAGTAGTCCTATGCTGAGACCTGATGGATGCGTAAGAGTCAGCCAGGTGAGATGCCCTGGAGGATGCTCCAAGCAGAAGGAACAACATCGGCAAAGGCTCAGAGATTTGAGTGTCAGAAGAAATGCCTGTGTGGCTGGACCATCACACAGGCCTTTCTGTATGGCAGGTGCTGAGGCTGCGGAGGTGGGTGAAGCCCGACTGCCCTGGGCTTCCAGGCCAGAGCAGGTGACGCTGGGACAAAACCTAAAGGAAAGGAGAGAGAGAGGGAGCCAGGCAGACAAGGGAAGAGGGTCTAACTGGAGGCGAGGATAAGGGCCAGGCTTTGAGGGCTCGCCATCCTGGAGGGATGGAGGGCTGGAAGGGAGTTACTAGTGGGGGATAGTCTGGAGGGATGGGGGGATATGCAGGGCCCAGGACCACTGTCAGTGTGGGCTGCGCCCAGGTGAGGCAGGAGCTCTGGGGCGTGGAGTACAGCAAGGGCAGCCCCACTCTGAGTCTTATAGGGTCACCTGGCTCTGCAGGAAGAGTGACAGGGCAGAGCCAGGCCTGAGGCAGAGGGACCAGGCAGGAGCCCACTGCACTGGCCCAGGCATGATAGTGGAGAGGGACTAGCTGGGAGCCTAGAGGTGAGAGGAGATACTAGACCCGGGGCTACGTGGAGGTGAGATAGCAGGACTTAAGGACTACGCATTTCATTATAACCCAGCACTGTTCACTTTTAAAAATCCACTCTATTTCACACATCTTCTAGGAATCTCTTCTAGCAAAACAGAAATTTGGAGAAAGAATAAAGATATCAATTGTAGGCTCCCCTGGTGGCTCAGACGGTAGAGAACCCTCCTGCCAATGCAGGAGACAGAAGATAAGTAGGTTTGATCCCTGAGTCGGGAAGACCCCGTGGAGAAGGGAATGGCAACCCACTCCAGTATTCTTGCCTGGGAAATGCCACAGACAGAGGAGCCTGGGGGGCTTCCGTCCATTCGGTCGCCAAGAGTCGGACACGAATGAGCAAATAACACTTTCACTTTCACTGTTATAATAGTCAAAAAACTGAAGCCATTCACATTTCGAAAGTGAGGGTTTAGTAGGAATATTAATCAAATGGGCTTTTTCTAAGGATATATAGACAGAAAACTGGTCAGATTGGAGGTTCTGGTAAGAAAGACCCAAATCTGTGTGTGCCACACATGGATGGCACAGCTGGGGCTTCACAAAGTCTACTCCCCCTGCAACAGGGGGCCAGCACACCCCCATCACTTTTCATGACAGGGGCACTAGTAAGACTTGCTTTGACCAAAGACACATGAATGGAGGTGAGGACGGACCGTTCCAGGAGGGACAACTAAGGCTCTGGGCTCAATTCTCTGGTCCAGTCTTCCCTATCACAGTGACACTTGGGGGTCCTGACCTCCTACGGGGCCTGAGACCTCGGTCCCGCCATCAGTCTTGTCCCTGGGGCCAGCGGCAAGCAAAGCCCTCCCCAATGACCACAGTGGGCATGTGACGTGCATGAGAAGAGCCTCAAGTGTTTCGGAAAGTTGCTTGCTACTGCATCATATCCTAGCTTACCCTGACTGTCACACCATTGTGAAATCAACTATGAAAATATATGCTTGGATAGGAACAGAAAAAGGAAAGAAGAAAGGTTAGTAGTAGTAGAAACTGCTGTCTTTGGGAGGGGAGCATTAGTGATTGATAACCACTTTTATATTAATGTTGGCACTTTCCAGACACTTCAGTGTTAAGCAGGCATCGCTCACATTAAGGGGAAAGGTCAGTGTTATTAACGAGAGTGCTGGGCCCTGGAGAGGCCGTCCTGTCCCCAGCTGTATCTCCGGCTTCAGGCACACTGCGCGTCTGTCCCGCCCAATTAGCCCTTTATTACTGATCGTTTTGTTCTCTAATTGTCCGTCCTGCATAATTTAGCACGCTCATATACTGTCTTTTCTCAAATGTTTAATTTAGTGTTTCTTGGCCTCAGTTTCTCATCGCCAAGTGCAGTAGTGGCAGAGAGATCTTTAGAGGCCTCTCAGCACCAGGCCTCTCTCAAGCCTGAAATAATAAAAGCTTCCTACAAAGCAGATACTGTTTTGCTGCTGAGAATCTGAGGCACAGGGAGGTGGAGGAATTTGCCCAAAGTCATACCCTCACGTGATTTGAGCCCAGGAATCTTCCTCCAAGAGACATTCCCTCCCCACAGAATCCTATATGGTCAGTGTTATTGTGCCTATTTTACAGAGGGGGAAACTGATGAGGTTCACGGAGGTTAAGCCACTTGTCCAAGTCACGCAGCAAAAGAGGCGGCAGAGGCTGAAGCTGAAGCCAGATCTGTAGGCTCTGAGGCCTGTCTCTTCTCACCACTCCAATGATAAGAAGCCCAAGCAGAGCCAAGGCCCTCCAGGTGCAGGAAGAAGTGGCTATACTCAGTGCGTTTGCAGCCAAAGAAATCACCAGCCCTGACATAATAATAGCAATGGCAGTAGTAATAACAGCCCTCACTCAGGGAGGGTTTATGATTGCTGAGCCTATGACTGTACTATCACATATAATATGTATTACATATAATATCCCTTAAGGCAGATGTCTTCCCTGGTGGCTCAAATGGTAAAGAATCCACCTACAATGCAGGAGACACAGGGTTCAATCCCTGGGTTGGGGAGATCCTCTAGAGAAGGAAATGGCAACCTACTCCAGTATTCTTGCCCGGCTGAGCAACTAACACAAGGCGTATCTCACATGTGATGACAGAGAGATTAAGCAAGTTTCTCCAGGTCACCCAACCAAGAAGAAATAAAACCCAGACTTGAAACCAGGTTTGGCCGAAGCCTGTGGTCAGCACCATCCACAAGGACTGAGCCGCCTCCATCAGAGTTTGGAATCAAATGCAGGAACACTCCCCAGAGGAAGCTCCAGAGACCAAATGAGAGATGCTGTTCTGAGAGTATAAAGGGAGAGAGAGCTAGAGGCACAGAGTAGGGAAGAGACGAGCCTGGAACCCAAAACGCCAAAGTACCCAGGGCCTGGGTGGGCTCCCTACCAGGACCGCGGTGCCTCGGGCCCCATCGCTCAAGAGGGGCAAGGGCACTCTGTGGCTGTGGCCGAGCCGTCCACCGGGTGGAGTCTGTCCAACACAGCCCGGGTGGCCAGCTGCTGCCTCGGCTCTGGGGGCATGACTGTGGATCCTAAATCTGTCGGGAGTTTCTAGCCTAACACAGTTGTTGTAATTGCCATGGTCATGCCTGATAACATTTGGTGATAGCCATAAACTCAGAAAGTCTGAGTGACCCCAGAGAAGGGAGAGGCCTGGGGTGGTTTGGACAGGATTTAAAAGGGGAAAAGCAGTAACTTGAAGCCTCCGGGAGACTCAGGTCAGGGGGCCTGGCTGCCTGTCCTGCTTGTGGGCCATTTCATAGTCTCAGAGGCTGCAGTCATTGAATGTTACATCAGACTATATTGAAGTGAAGTTATCAGTCAAAGTCGTTCAGTTCAGTTCAGTTCAGTCGCTCAGTCATTGGACATAAATAAATGAGCAACATTGGAATACCAAGGGGCTGGGCCTGGATTTAAGCCTTGGCTCTGTCTCTGATTTCGGGGGCCAGCAGCCAGTTTTCAACCTATTACCAGAGTCTGGGAGTTGAGGCTTCGTTCATTCTCTCAGCCGCCTTCCAGAGAGAAGCTGCTCCTTGTCCGTCTTTAATGCAGCCAGTCTTCCTGGGTGGCCCTCACACTCCCCAGCCACAGTGTGTCACAGGTTCTCCAAGTCAGGGGGCCCTCCTCCTCCAGAGCCCTCAAGTACTGCTTCCTCTGCCCAGGAGTCCCCCACGCACCAGGCCATCTCTCTGGGACCCAGGAGGACTAGGAAGGCTGCAAACAATTGGGATGGGCACAGGTCTGAGCGGGGCGCCAGCAGGGGTGACAGCCAACCCCCCACACACACAGAGCTGGGCGGCAGTCTTATTTCACACCGGGTGTCCAAGCTTGCATCACGGTGCTGGCCAGGAGCCTGGTGTGCAGTCGTTAACTGTGATGTGCTGTAGGTGTGTAATTGTCAGAGTGGTTTTGCACATTTTGATCCATCTATAAATATGGATGGTAATTGTCCATCATTAGCATATGCTTACGTTCTGCATAAGTGTACATTGTTTTCCCGAGAATTCAAGTTGCCAATTCCCAACCAAGACACAGGGACTCCAGCCTCATAGTCATGTGTCCCATAGACATGGAACATGGGAGGGGTTACCTGAGCATCTGCCTGTGGTCCCACCCAGGGCCCTGAAGCAGGTCAGAGCTGGAGCTCCATCTACTGTCTTACCTGGGCTTACCCCTGAGCCTCAGTTTCCTTGGCTGTAAAATGGGGATGAAAGCAACTCCCTCCTGATGGAGTGGCTGTGAGGATGAAGCAAGCACACGCAAGTGAAGGGCGCCCAGCACACACAGGAAGTGCTCACTTGTGTAAATGATGCTCCTGCTGCTGAGACAGGACTGAGACAGAGGAGGCGCACGGCCTGTTTCACAGATGGGACTACTTGCTGCGATGACTCCCGGCTGCTGACATGGAGTCAGGTGCTTGGGTCAGGCGTCTACACGCATGACCCCCACGTACCCCTCACAAGAGCCCTACGGCAGGCACTGTCCCAGCCCCCCTCCACGGGTGGGAGTGGGGGAAGGCTATGCTTCAGACAGATCAAGCACCTCCTAATCAAACAGCCTGAAGTGGGCAGAGGCTCAGAGCAGGGCTTCCTGCCCCCAGGCGGGCTGGGCCGAAACCTCACGCAGCCCAGGACACTCAGTCGTGGGCACTGATGGGAAGGTGAGGGACACTCGTGGCCGCCCGCCCAGCAGCCCACTCCTCCTCCCTTCACTCCCAGAGCCCTGTGTTTGTCCTGCGGCAGCAGGCTCAGGTTTGG
The DNA here is from genome assembly GCA_006408695.1 of Aepyceros melampus. Classification (NCBI taxonomy): domain Eukaryota; kingdom Metazoa; phylum Chordata; class Mammalia; order Artiodactyla; family Bovidae; genus Aepyceros; species Aepyceros melampus. Next base: position 23,745 of record SJXQ01006558.1, read on the forward strand.
TGGGCCTCCCCAGGGGTAAAGCCACTCCTGGCACCCCGACCCCTCCTCCAGACATTGTTTTAGGGGTGGGAGTGTGACCCAGATCTGGCTACTGAGGTGTGGGGGAAAATATACTGGTAGAGGGACTTCTAGGAAATGCATTTTCTGCCTCACTCCATTCCTTTCTTCTCAGTTTGAATGCTGTAGTGTGAGGCGTGATGTTTGGAGCTGTGGCAGCCGTCCTATAACCATGAAGCCAAAACCTAAGAACGCAAAGCCAATACAGCCAAGGATGATAAAGAGGAAGAGGGTCTTTGTTGACATGTCTAAGCATCTGACCAAGCTGAGACCACTTCCTTTGAAAAAAATTAGCAAATACTTTCTGCAAAGAGAAAGATAGTAAATAATACAGGCTTAGACAAAATCAAGAGGAAAAATCAATGATGTTATGCAAGTATTTGTTTAACAAGAGAGAAAATAAATTTCCACATATATTTGATTGATGAAATTTAAAATATAATAAAGTGCAATTTTTATAGCAGGTTTATCAATGAGAATAATGGTTTTGTTTTTTATTTTTAACCATGGGAAAAACATTTTACTTACTTGCAGATCAAAGTTAGTTTTCTATGTTATCAAATTGATTGCAAATGTTCATCTGTTAAAAACCACCCTTAGTTCAAGGGTCCTGCAGAAAGAGACAGCTGGGCCAAACTTGCCCACGGACCTTGCTCTTAAAGATCTGGTGCTCATGTCTTAATTGTTTGAGCCTTTGTTCTTGGATTCCCATCACACACTTCCCCAAACATTCCAACTGACGAAAGCACCTCCTCTGTGCTTGCTGCTGCTGCTAAGTCACTTCAGTCGTGTCCGACTCTGTGCGACCCATAGACGGCAGCCCACCAGGCTCTGCCATCCCTGGGATTCTCCAGGCAAGAACACTGGAGTGGGTTGCCATTTCTTTCTCCAATGCATGAAAGTGAAAAGTCAAAGTGAAGTCACTCAGTCGTGTCCGACTCTTCGCGACCCCATGGACTGCGGCCCACCAGGCTCCACCACCCATGGGACTTGGCAAGAGTACTGGAGTGGGGTGCCACCGCCTTATCCACGTTTCTTATCAAAGTCGTGAGCATCTGACTGTACCCTCCTCCCCCATCAAACCAGGGAATCCTGGAGGCAGAGGCTGTGCCTCGCTGGCCTCTGTAAGCCCAGACCTTCGTTCAGATCACACAACTCCAGTTATCCCAGTGTGAACAATGTGAACGAATGTGTGAGCAAACAAGTAAGTGAAGCACTTGGTAAACTGAAAAGCGCTGGGCTCAGATGCAGGATTAAGCTCTGGGAGGGGCACGGAGGGGAGAGGAGAGAGGTGCAGCATGCAGAGCAGGGATTAGAGAGGAAGCAGCAGCCCCTTTGCCCCAGCAGGAATGAGGCGCCTCCCAGACATCCCCAGCTGCTCAATCCTGAAGTCTGCTCTGCAACCCTGCCCACCCCATGCACAGTCACTCCCCTGGGCTCCTGGAGCCTGTGACAGCCAGCACCTCCCTTCCCAAGCCAGAGAGACGGGCTTTGTGCTCTGCCATTTTCTCCCTAGAAATGGTTGCGAGCAACCAAATGGTTATCATTACTTCAGCAGCAATTCTTTGCACCATTATTTTGTAAGAGACAGAGGATGGGCAGGAGGCGAGGAGGAGGCAGGAGAAGTGAGGAAAACCATTTAGGGTGAACAGGCTCTAAAATTTCAGCTCCAGGTTTTGCCGGGAGACTGGGTTAGAGAGTGATTTCAAATGAATTTTGCCATCAGAGTAAGAGGTCTGTCTCCCCAGAAATGCTCTATTTTGACATTTGGCTTCAAGAGATTTGACAGAATTCATTTTTCCAGCAGACAGGAGATCAAGGTATTAAACAAATACATTTCACCATGAGAGCACCGTTAGCCATTTGACACATTATGTTTCATCCTGAGTCTGAGCGTTTCAGCCTCTTTCTTCCCTTTCCTTCTTACTTTCATGCACCAGTGAGAGGGGAGGCCAGTAAAGACACAGGATCTCCCTGTCCCCAAGACACCCACTCCCCAAGATAACTCTATGAGGGATGGGAACTGAAAGTGGGGAAACCTGGAGGCAGAGGGTCCCTGGAGAGCTGCTAGGTATCCACGGGGACAAGAGCAAGCAAGAGAGAGGCCAGGAGAGGGAGTGGGGAAAAGATGGAGCTAATGGAGGTCTGAGAACCTGAGGGCGCAGGAGACTCCCAGGAGCAGCGCTGAGGGCCCAGCACACGTGGGGAGGGGTCAGGAGGGGTGTGGGGAGGGCTGGGCCACACTGGTCACCAGAGCTGGCCTCTGACTGATGGGCTGGGAGTCCTAGTCCCCTTCTGCTGAGGCCCTGTGGGGTCCCAGGGGAAAAGTGAGAAGGAAACCCAAGCTGCAGTTGACAAACTCTGCTCCTGATCAGTTGCTGATGAGGACTAATTAGCTTTGCATAAACTATCACTCCTGGTAATGACCATCTGGATAAACAGTCAGGGATGCTTGAGGGGACCCTAGTCCCAGACCCGAGGGTTATTACAGGGACTTCAGAGTCAGGCAAACCCAGGTTCTCTGTCCTGGTTGCAGCCAGTTACCAGCTCTGGGACTTTGTCCTTAACTTGGCTGAGCCTGTTTCCTCCTCTGGAAAATAGGCCACCACTGGCCTCTCCCTCTGAGTGGCGATGAGGAGTGAATGACAGCCCGTCCTCACCTGTGAGCAGTGTCCATTCCCCCTCTAGCCCTTCCTCACTCCCTCTTCCCTGTGCCCACTCCATCTGCCCTGACTCCAGCACACAGGTCAATGTAACAATAAACCAACGCTCTGAGGCACCCTTGCCAGGCCCTGAGCTGAGCTCTCCCCGTGCTTTTTCTCATTTATTCTACTGGTTCTTTTATAGATTCTGTACTAGTCCCATTTTACAGATGAGCACACTGAGGCTCAGAAAGTAAAGTAATGTGAAAAGTCACACAGCTGCAAGAGGCCCGATCAGGACACAAACCTAGTCTGACTGATGGCAAAAATTCATGCTTTTCCCTCATGCCACTCCCAGGCATTTCACCTGGCTTGAGCCTTACTTTTCTTTCCAGTCTGAGGTTGGCAGACCCAGCAAAAGCTGACCCTGAGCAGAAGGGTGGCTTCAGAGCTGGACAGTGACCCTCTCATCACTATCTGCCTATAGCTGCCTGGGGTCCTCCCCTTCCCTAGTGAATTCAGTGTCAGCATCACTCCAGCCTTTGGTGGGGCCCCAATGGCACTCACCTCCCCACCTTGGCATCTCCAGGCCTATTAATTGGGATATTCACAGGCTGATAGGTAGGTTTGCATGAGCTGCACTGAGATCAACTGAATACCTCCCATCATCCCCCTAGAACAGCTCCTTCCCCTCGGAGACCTGGTGCTCTGTCCTCCTCAATTATCCACCTGGCGGCTGTGCCAGCCACTGCTCCAGGCCTGTCCCCTCACACCTGTAGCCTTAGAGGTTGTGCCAGGCTGACTGAGGGCTTCCTCAATGCCCCTTCCCCACATTCTCCCTCCTCAAAGTCATGATTGGGAGCCAGACTTTAGAGCCAGAATTCCTGGGTCCAACTCTCAGCTGTGTGACCTTGGACAGAGTACTTAACCTCTCTGTGTCCAGACTCCTCATCTGAAAATGGAAAACTGTTAGCTATTGTTATTGTTACCAATACCCCATCCCTCCTCCATCACCCCTCACCTCATCCCACCTGAGACCCACACTGAGACCCACTGTTACTCCTGGAGCCCTGTCCCCAGCCCCCAGGGGGCACCAGCTCACAGGTTTTGGGGTGAGACCCCAGGGATGGTTGCATTTCTCAGGGGCCCCCAAAAACCTGAGCAGACTTCAAGGCGCAAAGGGCTATGTATCCACAGAATGAGTGGCTTTCTCACCATCTCCTTTAGGGACAGCAAACCAACCATTCTGAAGCTCAGCCACCTTCTCACCATGGTGCCTGGAGAGCAAGGACATAGCAGTCGGCAAGCATCCAGAGTGTCTACCCAAGACCACACAGTGAGTGGCCGAGGCGGGATTCGACCACCCTGGTCTGTGTGACTCTAAATTCTAAAATCTTTCCACAGCACCACATTGAGGGTTCTTGGGTGACTTTCATATGTCCAGAACCAGGCTGGGTGCCAACTGCAAAGATGAGCATCATGAAGCCAGGACCACACCTTCCTCATTCAAGGAAAGTCTGAGCTCCTGCCAAGCCAAACCAAGCCTCTCCCTGGATCAGTCGTGAGTTCCAGGATTCCCTGGACAACAGGCCATTTCCTGCCAGAAAGCACACCTCCTACAGCCCACTCACTTCTGATCAGCCTTTCGTTCCATATCAACTGTTCAGCTCCTACCAGCCTGCTTACCTCCCGCCAACCAATTCACCTCTGACCGTCCGCGGAGTGACTGAACATTCGGAAATTATTATGAAACATACCAAGATGAATAAATGTCCATGGAGGCAACAGGATCTCTCCCGCCAATTCCACAACTTCTTCCTACCCCATCATATCCCATCTGAATCTTTCTACAGCCTCCTCCCAACCTCCCACCCTATCATCCTTTCCTGACCACCACCCAAGAAAGCAGTTCACCCCAGAAGTCTTCTTGGGCTTCCCCAGAGCTCTCAGGAGGGAAACACACCTGCTCCCCACAGCTGACAGGAACCTGCAGGACCTGGTCTTTCATGTTCTCCACCTTAGGATTCTGCTCCAAGACTGTGGGACCAGCTCCATGAGTCCCACTCTTCTCCTAAGCAGAGCCCACAATTCACAGTCAGGTGCAGGGTGTCCCTGTCGATCCTGCACTCGCTGAGTGCAGAATCACCCATAACAACTGCACTGAGACTGGGTCCACCCAGGAGGGTCTCTGGGACCTCCAGAAACCCTCAGTCCCTATCATGGATCCCCCACCCTTCCTGTCATTGGTGGAGACC
>SJXQ01006558.1:28867-39716 GCA_006408695.1 Aepyceros melampus
AGACCGCCCCCCACCCCCCGCCCAAACCACACAGACACTGACAGTTTCCCTCTCTTCAGGACCGCTGTCAGCCGTCACAGGGACACAGGCTATGGTGTTGGAATCTTTCACAGATCTCTGATGAGCAGGTGCCATAAAACTGCTAGAATCCCAGAGATGCTGAGAAGGGAAGGGAAATCTCAGACCAAAAGCGATGAGAGTAAAGAGAAAAGAGAGATGTGTCAGGGAGATTAATCTGCTGCTCAGACATGAAAGAAATACACTCAATTATTTTGTATTGCCTTTCATTGGAATGTTCACATCATACTCAGCTGCCTGCAAGCCTTGGATTACCCAGAGAGAAAGCACAATGAAAGATAAGGGAGAGTAAAAATACTGACAAAAATGTTCCTGAAATTGGAATTCTTTTTGAAAGAAATGAAATGCCAGGCCGGAGACAATAGAGACCATTTGGCACTGATGCTTGGTTCCCCGGCCGGATAAGCTGGAGTCAGGGGATCCAGCTGTCATTTTAGACCTGCCGCCTCTATGCTGTGGGACTTGGAGCAGCTCACTGCCCCTCTCTGAGCCTCATTCTCCATGAGTCCTGTGGGCTTCTCCACAGCAGCACTATTGATATTTGGGGCTGGTCCTCTTTGTTGTGGGGCCTGTTGTGTGCATTCAGCAGCATCCCCGACCTCTACCCACCAGATGGGTACCAACCCCCAGCATTCCAGCATCACAACCAAAAATGTCTCCAGACTTTGACAAATGTCCCCTGGGGAGCAAAATTACCCCTGAAGATACTTTCTGAGTTCATGTGGTAGAGGGCAGAGCAGGAAGGGTCACGGTGGACCCCAGCCCAGGGCCAAGGAGACCCTGTTGTGGGGAGCAGGGACAGAGAGGAGGTGAGGAGGGAGGGCTGCCCCATGGAGGGCTCCGCTGCTGAGCTGGAGTGGGTGGACTCCCACCATCCACGCCCTGGGCCGGGGGACACGGGAAGGTTTGCACCCACGACGCTGGATTGGTGGCTCTTGCACACGTCTGACCCATTCCCCTGGACCGTGTCCTTGCCGTCTCTGGGCCCCATCTCTGGTGCAGGGGAGGCACAGAGCACTTGCTGAGCTGAGCTGAAGGGCATTTGCTTCCAGCTGCTCCAAGCTCATTCTTAAGAGGGCACCAAGGGGCCCTCCACCGTGGGCTCTCGGCCCACCAGGGGGTGAGCGTAGAGTCCTTGGCCCTGTCCCCCATTATCTCCAGCTCCCTCAGCCCTGATTCGAGACTGGCTTTCCCACCCCTTTGAAGGCAGCCGTGGACTGTGGCTTGCTCTGGCCAACGAGACATGAGAGGCAGAGGCATCTGCCACTTGCAGGAGGGAGCTTTAAGAGCGCACACCATTGGAGCAGTGAGCTCAGAGAGCCACATGCAGGTGAAGCTGTGTCAGCCCAGAGCAACTGTGGGGAGCAGGGCCGGCCCTGCCCTGGGCATGGCAGCGCACACATGCAGGTGAAGCTGCGTCAGCCCAGAGCGACTGTGGGGAGCAGGGCCGGCCCTGCCCTGGGCATGGCAGTGCACACATGCAGGTGAAGCTGCGTCAGCCCAGAGCGACTGTGGGGAGCAGGGCCGGCCCTGCCCTGGGCATGGCAGTGCAGCTGGGGGCCTCCTCCTGAGTGGGGATGCTGCGGCCATTGGTTACCCCCGTGTAGCCCGGGCCCCTCAAGTGATGCCGCCGCTGGAACCAGGTCACCCGAGAAGGTGCGCCCCTGCTCCCAGGCCCCATGTGCTGGTCCCTGTGGGATAAGTCACTCCACACCAGCCATCACAGGTCTGGAGTGCCCTTCCTGTATCCAGGAGGCCAGCTCCCTGCGCTCTGACTGCCCAGACCTGGACCAGAGAGATCCAGGACATATCCCATAAAAACATGCAGATCACCCGAGAACCTCTGGGCTCCAGGTTCCTCTCTGTTTACTCATCCCTTCAACAAAGAGGCCCCTGGACAGAGTCTGTGCTGGGCCTGTGCTGGGCACTGGGAGTATCTGGAGAGAAGCCCCTGCCCTCCCGGAACTCACAGACTAGTGCAGGAGACAGTCGGTACTAGTGAGCACCCAGAAAAGAATCTAGTGGAGCAGGAGGAACACTGGGGCCGGGAGAGGAGGCCGGGGGAGGGGAACCAAGTCTGCAGGTGGGGTGGGCTGGTCATAGTCGGGTGGTCATCTGAGACCCAGAGGTGACGAGAGACCAGCCAAGTGAAGGGAGGGCAGGAAAAGGCATTCCAGGTGGAAGAGCTGCGTGTGCAAAGTTCCTGTGGCAGGAAAGGCCTTGGGGAGAAGAAGCAGAGCAGAGGGAGGGGAGGGAGGTAGAGAAAAGGGGACAGAGCCGGACCACACAGGCCTGCTGGCCACAGGGAGGAGCCTGCACCTGATCCTAGGGTCAAGGAGAAGCCACTGAAGGGGCCCGGAAGGGGGTAGTGAGTGGTGTCAGTCACTCAGTCACGTCCAACTCTTTGTGGCCCCATGAACTGCCACCTGCCAGGCTCCTCCATGGCATTTTCCGGTAAAGAATACTGGAGTCAGTTACCATTCCCTTCTTCGGGATCTTTCCAACCCGGGATCAAGCCTGGGTCTCTCATGTTGCAAACAGATTCTTTACCATCTGAGACACCAGGGAAGCCCTCAGGAAGGGAGGGTCAAGACCATTCACATTCAGAACATTCTCTGGGTCCAGAGCGTAGCCCAGGGCCTGGCACACGGTGGTGCTCAGTGAATGTTTGCTGACCGCGGTGACACATGAGGGAAGTAAGGAGACGCTCTCTAGGGCACTGCTGGCTCACCCTGGTCAGCCTACATGCTCCCTCCACCCAGCAAGGGGTCCACTCGGGGACAGGGAGGAGCTGGTGTTTGTGGAGAAACTACTGCTGCTGGTCTGCTCACGTGTCAGCTCACGTGTATTCGGTTAGGACCCCACAAGGGTATGCAGAGATGTCCCCAGTTAGGCACTGGTGTTGTTTTTACAGTAAAACAGGTCAAAATGTTCCAAGCTGATGCCAAGACGCATGAAACCGGAATCTCACTTTTAAAAAGCATTCAGAAATATTTCTATCTGGATATCAGTGAAAGTTCATGAAAAAATATCACTTGTTAATAATGAGGCAGAACAAGTCCCTAGAACTGAGTAATGGCAGAGAAGAAAAGTCTCAACTCTTTCCCTAATTACAGAGTCTAAAACATCAAGCTGACAAAACAATAATAATGAAATATGAGGAAACAGGCAACTTCCTAACAAGATCCCGAAACTAGTTAACATGATAACAAATGATACCCGGAATCACCCGAGCCTGCAGCTGGGTTTTAGCATTGTCTGGCCACATGCGTTATCCCCAGAGACCCCGCCAGTGTCCCCCAGAGTGAAACCTGCCCCTGGACTTACGGTCTGGCCCCTCGCAGCCTCTGCTCAGGGGCACGGAGTTCCACATTCCCAACACTGTCTCACAGCTCTGAGCACCGTCTCTGTGCTCCTGATCCAGCCAGTCTTTTTAGCCCTGAGCACAGTGTACCACCTCTCAGGAGTCTCTTGGATCACACAGGTCCTCGCCATCACCCCAGCTCTGAGCTCAGCCCCTCCATCTCACTGGACCAGCCATTCAGGTCCATCCACCCCAATCTTTGTATTATTTAATGACAACATAGGGGCAGAATATTGCCACAGGGTATGGCTGGCCTGGGTTCACATGCCCACTTGTGTGTGATCTGGTTCAAGTGGCTTTACTAGTCTGAGTCTCAGTTTCCTCACCTATGAAATGGGAAGATAACAAAAGTACTGACCTCATAGAATGATTGTGATGGTTAAATGATTTAATATATATCAAGCACTTATATATATTCTTTACAGCCAAAGATGGAGAAGCTGCTCTATACAGTTAGCAAAAACAATACCAGGAGCTGACTGTAGCTCAGATCATGAACTCCTTATTGCAAAATTCAGACTTAAATTGAAGAAAGGAGGGAAAACCACTAGACCATTCAGGTATGACCTAAATGAAATCCTTTACAATCACACAGTGGAAGGGACAAATAGATTCAAGGGATTAGATCTGATAGACAGAGTGCCTGAAGAACCGTGGATGGAGGTTCATGACATTCTACAGGAGGCAGTTATCAAGATCATCCCCAAGAAAAAGAAAGGCAAAAATGGTTGTCTGATGAGGCCTTACAAATAGCTGAGAAAAGAAGAGAAGTGAAAGGCAAAAAAGAAATGGAATGATATACCCATCTGAATGTAAAGTTCCAAAGAATAGCAAGGAGAGATAAGAAAGCCTGCCTCAGTGAACAGTGCAAAGAAATAGAGAAAAACAATAGAATGGAGAAAACTAGAGATCTCTTCAAGAAAATTAGAGATACCAAGGGAACATTTCATGCAAACATGGGCACAATAAAGGACAGAAATGCTATGGACCTAACAGAAGCAGAAGATATTAAGAGGTAGCAAGAATACACTGAAGATCTATACAAAAAAGATTTTAATGACCTAGATAACCATGATGGTGTGATCACTCACCTAGAACCAGACATCCTTGAATGTGAAGTCATGTGGGCCTCAGGAAGCATCACTATAAACAAAGCTAGTGGAGGTGATGGAATTCCAGCTGAACTTTTTCAAATCCTAAAAGATGATGCTGTGAAAGTGCTGCACTCAATATGCCAGCAAATTTGGAAAACTCAGCAGCGGCCACAGGACTGGAAAGGTCAGTTTTCATTCCAATCCCAAAGAAAGGCAATGCCAAAGAATGCTCAAACTACTGCACAGTTGCACTCAGCTCACATGCTAGCAAAGTCATGCTCAATATTTGCCAAGCTAGGCTTCAACAGTACATGAATCGTGAACTTCCAAATGTTCAAGCTGAATTTAGAAAAGGCAGAGGAACCAGAGATCAAAATTGCCAACATCTGTTGGATCATAGAAAAAGCAAGAGAGTTCCAGAAAAACATCTACTTCTCCTTTATCGACTGTGCCAAAGCCTTTGACTATGTGGATTACAACAAACTGTGGAAAATTCTTAAAGAGATGGGAATATCAGACCACCTTACCTGGCTCCTGAGAAATCTGTATGCAGGTCAAGAAGCAGCAGTTAAAACTGTACATGAAACAAGACTGATTCCAGATTGGGAAGGGGTACATCGAGGCTGTACATTGTCACCCTGCTTATTTAACTTATATGCACAGCACATCATGCAAAACGCTGGGCTGGAGCAAGCACAAGCTGGAATCAAGATTGCTGGGAGAAATATCAATAACTTCAGATATGCAGATGACACCACCCCTATGGCAGAAAGCGAAGAGAAACTAAAGAGCCCCTTGGTGAAAGTGAAAGAGGAAAGAGAAAAAGTTGGCTTAAAACTCAACATTCAAAAAATGAAGATCATGGCATCTGGTTACTTAATGGCAAATAGATGAGGAAACAACGGAAACAGTGACACAATTTATTTTCTTGGGTTCCCAAATCACTGTAGATGATGACTGCAGCCATGTAATTAAAAGATGCTTGCTCCTTGGAAGAAACTATGACCAACCTAGACAGCATATTAAAAAGCAGAGACATTACTTTGCCAACAAAGGTCTGTCTTGTCAAGGCTATGGTTTTTCCAGTGGTCATGTATGGATGTGAGAGTTGGACTATAAAGAAGGCTGAGTGCTGAAGAGTTGATGCTTTTGAACTGTGGTGTTGGAGAAGACTCTTGAGAATCCCTTGGACTGCAAGGAGATCAACCAGTCAATCCCAAAAGAAATCAGTCCTGTGTATTTATGGGAAGGACTGATGCTGAAACTGAAACTCCAATACTTTGGCCACCTGATGTGAATAACTGAGTTGGATGGCATCACCGACATGACGGACATGAGTTTGAGTAGGCTCTGAGCGTTGGTGATGGACAGGAAAGCCTGGGGTGCTGCAGTCCATGGGATCACAAAGAGTCAGACACAACTGAGTGACTGAACTAAACTGAAAGCACTTACAATATGCCCACCGTATAATAGCTGTTCAGTAACATCTGCCACCTTTACCATCCTCCCCTTTTTACAGATAAGGAAACTGAGGCACAAAGAAGGCACATGGCCTCCTGTGTCCCCACAGCTGGTTACCAGGCCCAGGCCAGGGTTCAATCTGTGTTGTGACTCCATCTCCAGGCACCAGTGTTGGGGTTGTACTTCCTCCTGCTTCTTTATCATGGACATGAGAGGAGGAGTCCATGCTTTTGTCCATGCTGGTACAGGGCCAGGTCCACAGCTTCTGCCCAGCAAATACTGGCCACCCAGGAGTTGTGGAGAGTCAATAAAAGTGTCCATTACAACTGACCACTTGCCCAACAAGGGGCTAAGCATTGACCTGTATTGTCCCTTTTAATCATGACCACACCTCTACTCCCACTTCGCAGAGGAGCAAACTGAAATTCCGACAGGCTAAGGCACATGTCCAGGACCACACAGTCAGTGCTTCAGCTCGCAGCTGTCATGTCCAGGCCTGCACCCTACCCACCATAGACCAAGACCTGCGCAGCTCCCTTTACACCGTGTCTCTCCCACAGCCATGCTCAGAGGGAAGTCTCCTCATTTCCCATTTCACAGGTGAGGGAACTGAGGTCTGGGGGCATATGGAGGTCACTCGAGTTCCCACGGCCAGTAAAGGAAGACTCTCCCAGAATTCAGACCCAGGGCTCCCTCTTCCCCCAGTGATGGCAGTTTCCTCCTCCCTTCCTTGTTCTGAGATTGCATGAGTGACCAGTGGGCCCAGCTGTGGGGAGGGGGCTGCAGGGACAGGGGACCACTGAGACCTGTAGGGAGACCTGTAGGCAGCCAGCCCCCAGGGTTCCAGAGATCTCTGAATTTCATACTCTGCCTCCTGGACACTCTACAGACTTCGATCCTTTGCAGAGCCAGAGCCTCCTCTGAGAGCTGGGAGGCGAGGGAAGAAGGACCCGCTTTCTCTCCATCCTCTCCGCTCAGCATCTGCAGAGCTGTGCGTGCGCATCAGGAGGAGGTACATCTTCGAGGGCCCACGATGAACCCCACAGAGATGGATTTTACTGAACCTCATTATCTTTCCCTCCCAGGGTCCCAGGTCACGTCAATAACTTCCTGCCCACTGCCTGGCGCAGATCTGCCGCGAGGCCGCAAGCCTGTTTTAGGAGCTGTGAATCCACCCTCCCTCCCCCCAGAAATCAATTGGAAACCTGATTGCTAAATCCAACAGTTTATGAATCAAAGGCCTCTTCTGGGCTCGGGATGGGCTGGCTGAGGCTCCAGCTCCCCAGATCAGGTTCTATCCAAGGTCGGGGGAGTCATGGGACCCACCAAGACCAAACTCAGAGAAAATCCCCTAAACCAGGTGGTGGTTGCTGCCCTAGCCTTGGCCCTCACCAGTCATCCTGGGTACTGCTCTCTCCCACTGGGCCAAGGAAAATTCCCAGCGAGTCTGCAGGGAGAGAAGCTACCTGGTCCCAGAGCTTCACCCTCAGGCTCATCTCTCCCTCAACAAGCCCTTGTCCAGCACCTACTCCAGAGAATGGAACTGAGCAAGACCCTGTGGGGCCTTCCTGAGGATAGACTCCCCATGTCCCCCACCTCTTATTTGTAGAAAAGCTTTAACCTTCTAGGCTTGCCCCCAGTTCCAAAGAGCAAATTTAATCAGAGAAGTGTGAAAAAAAAAAATGCAGAAACAAAGAAAAGCAGTCAAGCAAAGCAAAAACAGTTTAAAACAAAGTCATGGATCCTTAGTTCCTTCTCAAGGGCTACAGATAATATCCTGAGCCATTCCTTGAGCTGTTTTGCAGATACTAAAACCAACCCCCACCAAGTGGAGGAAGTTGACTGAGTGTTGGCAACTGGCACATAGACCTCAGATCAGTTGGAACCAGGAGGTTGATGATTGAGTTAACCCAAAACGTCGCTCTGTCACCTCCCCATCAAGCCAGCAGAGAATTGTTCCTACGCTGACCATACGCTCTGCAGGCCTCATCCTCACACTGTCTTTAAAAGCACTTTCCCAAACACCACCAAGGAGTCTGGGTCTTTTAAACATGAGCTGCCCATTCTCCTTGCTTGACACCCTGTTATAAATGCTGTGCTTTCTTGCACCTTGACCTGGCGTCAATTTTGCTGTGCAAGGAGACCCAAGTTTGATTTGGTAGCAGGAGCACGCTGGTTCTGAAGTGGCCCAGGAGATTACCTCAAAGTGCCACCACTTTACCAAGTCAGGGCTTTAGGCGGTACCTCCTGGAAGAGGGAGGCCAGAAGTGGAGCTCATTTGCAGCCCTTCTTCCCTTGGGATGGAAGAGCGGTGTGGTGCAGGAAATGGGTAGTGGGCAGTGGGGGCTGAAGAGGAGGCATTCTCCTGTGTGTGGCACACATGCACATCCCATCTCCTGGCACCGGGGACCTCTTTTAAAGCAGCAGAACTCCCTCCTGATACACCTACTCGTCCACCCAACCTGATTCCCCTTCCATTCCCAACTTCAGCCACAGCCACTTCCTCTTACCGAACACCCCTAGCAGTTTTCCCTTCAACCTCACAAACTACATGCTTCCTGGAGCACAGGCCTTTGTTCACTCTGTGAGAATTCCCTTCTTGCCCATCCCTGAACCCAGGAGAACAGAAACCTGCAACCAGATTTGCCCAAAGCTGGCATGATGACCACCTAGTCAGTGCTCATCACTTAGCTGTGAACAAATGGATGAAGAAGGGATCCAGTAATCAAATGAGTCCAGAGGTTATCTGCCCTGGGGCATGTGTGTGTGCTAAGTCACTTCAGTCGTGTCCAACTCGTTGCGACGCCAGGATCCCTGCCAGGATCTTCTGTCCACAGGATTCTCCAGGCCAGAATACTCTAATGGGTTGCTGTGCCCTTCTCCAAGGAATCTTCCCAACTCAGGGATCATATTTGCATCTGTTCTATCTCCTGCATTGGCAGGCGGGTTCTTTACCATTTGCACCATCTGGGAAGCCCCTAATACCAGAGTGGGTAGCCATTCCCTTCTCCAGGGATTGAACTCAGGTCTCCCACGTTGCTGGTGGATTCTTTACCAGCTGAGTTACCAGGGAAGCAACCCGGGGCACACCCTGTGAGGAAACTTGGGCCCCAACCAATGGCCCTCGTGATGCTAACAACAGCCCCTCCTGTGTGGCCAGGCTGGAGTCAAGGCCTTTTCCCTCTTTTCCTCATTTGATCTGCAGGTGCTGCTGACATCCCTCTTTGGGGCAGGGATCACAGAGGCTGAGAAAGACTGAGTGAGGTCAGCATGTCAGGAACAGACCTCCAAACGGTGTCTGCTCACCCCAATCCTTGCTTTTTCCATGGCTCTGGCCTCCCCGGGCCCCTAAGTCAGGTATATTGTGTCAAGACCTTGGTGTTAGAACCTCTGACTTCCCAGAAACGGAGGCCTCTGCTGGGTTCAATTAATAAAGATTTAGCATCCAGACTGAAGGAGTTGAAAGTCCAGGGCTCTGCCTATTGCCTCTCTGCATTAGCTCCTTCCACAGGCTGAAAACTCAGGGTCCATAGTTGTTGGGAGTCACATGTTCACTCACCAGAGAAGGACCAGCTTTCTCAGCTGCAGTTTCAGCAATGGTCAGATGTCCATCACTGTGGCCGAAGGCATGGGGGGCCCAGGTTGGCCCACCTCTGGTCAATGCCCATCCTTGTCCATTAATGAGGGTCCAGAAGAGGCAACAAGGTCAAGTAAAACCAGGGGGACCCTGCAAATGGGGGGGCAGATGCCAAGAGGAAGGGATGACAACTGGGCAGACAACCATCCCCACTTTACAGATGAGGAAACTGAGCCTCCCAGAGCAGAAGGAATCTCCTAAAGTCACACAGTGAGTAAGTGGCAGAGCTGGGATCTGAACCCAGGTCCACCAGGCTCCCAAGTCTGTGCTCTAACCACTTGGAAGCACTGCCCATTCTGCAGTCTGCAACTGCAGAGAGGTCAGAGGCAGGGCTGACTGCGAACCCCTGGTCCCAGGATACCAGGAAGGGCAGGCGCCCTGCCCTAGGCTCCCTCAGCCTTTCTCAGAGGTTGGGCTGTGTGTGGAGGCTGAGGTGGGGCCATCACAGACCTTCCCTCCATGCCTCAGAGCTCAAACTGGTGCCAGAAAATTCCTCCCAGTAATGGGGATGTTTGCAGAAATAATCAGAGAGCAATAAACAGACACCAGCGTAATTAGACACAAGCAGTGGACGTCCTAGGCTTCTCTGCCAGCAAGCCCTCTCCATGTACCCTCCCCTCCAGAGTACAAGAAGAAGCCACTGGGTCGAGCTGAGCAGTTGAGAGCTGGAGAAACAAAGAAGAGATTGGAAGGAAGGGGGTTCCCTTGGAAATCTCAGCATCCAGACATTCAAGCTGAAGCCCACGGAGGGGAGGAAACTTCCCAAAGACACAGAGCAGCCTCAAGGGACAGGCAGGCCTGGAGTCACAGTCTGCTAGGAGGCAGGTCAGGCCAGTTCCTGGCACATCTGGTTAAGTGCAGGTCAAGGTCGTCTAGGGGGCAGGATCACAACAGAAAGGCAACAGGGGCACAGCATCATGGGAAAGCGTTGCATTGGTTCATCCATAGGCTCTATATTGAATGCCTACTACACTCCAGGCCCGGTACTGGGGTAGGACAGCGAGTAAGACAGGCAGTGAGTGAGTTCAGTCCACAGGCACTGAACCCAGAGGCAAAGACCAGCCCTGCTTCATGCTTATAACCTGCACTAAGAACCCAAGTGGCAGCAGAGGAGCCCTGGGGGGCTGAGAGCGGGCCAATCCTGCCCAAAGTCACTGCTAGAAAAGGCAAGGGGGAGACTCTCCAGAGGAGAGCCAGGGCACGGGACAGCCCGTC
>SJXQ01006558.1:39903-108921 GCA_006408695.1 Aepyceros melampus
CTGATCCCAGTGAGCTCTGATAGGGACCTAGGATGAGAAGGCACAGAAACGGGGTGAGGTGGAGTTTAAGGAGAAATGCACACACCCTCTTGCGTCCCCATGACCTGGGAAAGGGATCAGGACTCCAGAGGAGGTGGCTGGCCTCATGTGGTTCAGAACTTGCCTCTTGGGCCTTCCAGACAGCGAAGGTGGATAACCAGCAGCTGTGGGAAATGGGAACTCACAGCCAGGGCCCCACAGCACTCCCATATCTGCAGTCCCAGCCATGAGGACAAGGCCATGGGGAGCCTGACTCCCTGGTGGAGCGAGATGAATCACTGCAGGCGGTCCTGAGGCTGGGCCCCCATAGGAAAGAAGAGGATTTGCAGACAGAAGCAGGGCAGGGGAGCCTTTCAACATCTGGTGGATCTGGGTTTAAATCCCAGCCCTGCCACTCACTTGTCCTGCGGCCCTGGGCGAGTTATTGATCTCTCTGAGCCTCTGGTTTCCCCAGCTGCGGAAAGGTTAGAGCTGATGGTCTGTAAGCTTTGACCTTCATGGTCCTTCAAGCAGCAGACAGTGAGCAGCAGGATTAAAGCAAGAGCCCTAGCGGTATCACATGCTTCCCATGAACCAGGCCAGACAGAGGAGGGCCACTTTCCATACGTCACCTCATGCCACTGGCAAAATGGCTCTCTGAAGATGAGCAGTCCTCAGGGTATGCAGTACTTCAGCACCCTTTTCCCTCTGTCCCAGCAAACCCCACCCATTCCTCAAGGTTCTGCTTAGCAATCCATCATACACCAGGAGGCCCAGGTTCTAGGCTAGGTTCTGATTCTTCTTCATCATGTGACACAAGGCCAGCTGCCTCAGTTTCCCCAGGAATGCAATGGGTACTCACCTTGGAGATCTATAAACACTCTTTCAGCATTCACATTTTGGGAACAGGCTTGAATGAGCTACCATTTGCTTATGACTTTGGGGGGAGTTACTTGAAGTCTCTGGACTGAGTTGATCTGCTCACCCAGCAGCCCTGTCCCTCTGAGCCAGGGTGCCCTCTCTTGCCCACTTAGAACTGGCCTTCAGTGCCCCAGCTGGGGCAGACTCCAGTTGCACTCTAGCACTCCTCAAGGTAACATGGAGACTCATGCAGCTACCCCAGCCTGTTTCCCTGGATGGGAGACAGGGACGCATCTGTACTCCAGAATTGATAGGCCAGAAGGAGTAGCCAGAGCCCTGGACGGAGCCAGAACCCCAGAACCACATTAGCACTGTGAAAGAGGAGGAGAAATGCATCTCCCCAAACTTTCCAAACTTCAAACCCTGGAACAAGGAAGTTGAGCCAGGATAGGAGGTGGGTCAAAAAGTCAGGCCCTGAGCACCCATTGCACAGAGAGGGAAACTGAGGCAGTTCAGTCAAGTCACACACAGTGAGGTATCAGAGGCTGGCCTGGAACCTGAGCCTCCTGATTTATGGCCAATTATTGAAGCAGAACCTTGAGGAATGGGTGGAATTCCCATTTGGTGGAACCTTGAGGAATTTTGTGTTGTTGCTTGTTTTTGTTATTTTATTTCTGATTTAAAATCTACTTGAATCCCTTGCCACTCACTTGTTGTATAACAATGAAAAACTAAAGTGTATTCCTCTGATATTCATGGAATAAATCTGTGAAATGCCAAAAATTATTTTAGAGAAAGAAAAAGTAGAATTTTTCAGACTGTATATACATGATAACCAAATAGAAAATTATCAATCTATTATATTGGCTCATATTTAAAATCTGAGCTAAAATGCATATCATCTCCCTATAAGCAGATGTCTTAAGGTAAATTGTTGAGTGCACTACTCAGCATCAGACCTGAGATCTGGTGGCCTTGGGCATCTGTGAAGCTCAGGTTTTCAGAGCCTAGTGATGGAAGCAAGGAAGCTCAGGGACCATCATTTAATTTTTTTTTTTAAATAATACTGAAGTTTATTTTGGGCTTGCCTGGTGACTTAGACGGTAAAGAATCCACCTGCAATGCTGGAGATCTGAGTACGATCCCTGGGTTGGGAAGATCCCCTGAAAGACAGCAAGGCAACCCACTCCAGTATTCTTGCCTGGTAGATCCCCATGGACAGTGGAGCCTGAAAGGCTACAGTCCATGGGGTGGCAGAGTTGGACACGACTGAGTAACTAAGCACAGCACAGCACAAAGTTTATTTTATTACTCTTGTTATAAAGACAATACCCAAGACCCCTCCGACAGAGCTGGTGTGAGTATACATGGACACAGTATTTTGGAAGACAATTGAGCAATGCGGTTCAAAATTTAAATGCTTATTAACCTCTAGCTCAGGAAGCCCACACCGAAAAATTTATCCTACAGAAGTATATGCAAAAATACTGAAAAATGTACGTTCAAGGGTGTTCTAACGGCAATGTACAGAAAGAAACGGAAACCTTAAATGTCCATCATGGGGGGAGGGCATGCGTGCTAAGTCGCTTCAGTCATGTCTGACTCTGACTCTATCGACTGTAGCCCACCGAGCTCCTCTGTCCATGGGATAATCCTAGCAAGAATACTGGAGTGGGTTGCCATGCACTTCTCCAGGAGATCTTCCCGACCCAAGGATCAAAACTGCGTCTCCTGTGGCTCCTACATTGCAGGCAGATTCTTTACCGCTGAGCCACCAGGGAAACCCTCACCACTGGGAAAACTAGGCAATAAATCATGGGTCATCCACACAATGGAAGGAAATACAGTGTGGGTTTTTTTAATGAAGTAGATATATAATGATGTCAGAGAGACATTTCTAAGACAAATTTGAAGGGTGAAAGGAAAGCTGAGAAATAGTGTATAAAGAATGATCTCATTCTTATAAAATGTTTCCAGAAGTCTGAAAAACAAACTGCCAACTCCTGGAGTTGGAGGAGAGAGGAGGTGGAGGTTTTCACTGTCTTTAAAGAACAGAAGGAAATGCAAAAAAGTTTCTATTAACTGTTTAGTAAGAAAAACAATAACAATATTCATTTTAAGTTAAATCAAATCAGTGTACACTGGTAATAAAACAAAATGTGTTTTGTCTTCTCTTTTTAATGTGTATTATCAACACCCAAAGGTGTACTTCTAACATTTGATTGCATTTCTTTCAGTATTTTTTAATCAGTTTTTCAGGCATAGTTATTATTGATCTGTAGGTGTAATTTAACACTGTTCAGTTCAGTTCAGTCGCTCAGTCGGGTCCGACTCTTTGCGATCCCATTAATCGCAGCACGCCAGGCCTCCCTGTCCATCACCAACTCCCGGAGTTCACTCAAACTCATGTCCGTCGAGTCGGTGATGCCATCCAGCTATCTCATCCTCTGTCATCCCCTTCTCCTCCTGCCCCCAATCCCTCCCAGCATCAGGGTCTTCCAATGAGTCAACTCTTCGCATGAGGTGGCCAAAGTACTGGAGCTTCAGCTTTATCATCAGTCCTTCCAAAGAACACCCAGGACTGATTTCCTTTAGAATGGACTGGTTGGATCTCCCTGCAGTCCAAGGGACTCTCAAGAGTCTTCTCCAACACCACAGTTCAAAAGCATCAATTCTTCTGCGCTCAGCTTTCTTCACAGTCCAACTCTCGCATCCATACATGACCACTGGAAAAACCATAGCCTTGACTAGACGGACCTTTGTTGGCAAAGTAATGTCTCTGCTTTTCAATATGCTATCTAGGTTGGTCATAACTTTCCTTCCAAGGAGTAAGTGTCTTTTAATTTCATGGCTGCAGTCACCATCTGCAGTGATTTTGGAGCCCAAAAAGATAAAGTCTGACACTGTTTCCACACTAAGTATTTCCCATCCTTTATGAGTGTAAACAATATTTCCATCACTTGAGAAGTATTCCAAAGGTCTATAATTTAGTTAACGAAACTCCTCTTATTGAGTTTAGATTGTTCCTTTTTTTTTGCTATTATAAGTAGCCCTGCAGTAAATGTATTTATGCCTGAAGCCCTGGGGAGAGAGGCATAGAAGAGTCCCCATGCATCATTAAAAACTGCAAAATATGTATGTAAAAGACCACTGCTTAAGCTGAACTTGACGGAGGCACAAACAAAACTGCTGCAATTCTCCTCCAACTCTCCCTCAATTCTGCTTTACCTAAGGCCCACCTCCGCACTCAAGGACTTCCTAAGTGGACTCCATAGCTCTGCAGACCCTGCAGACAGACCAGCACCCCGTGGAATTCATTCTGTCCCCTAGCCAACATGGAGAGGTCCAGCCAGCCCTGGCCTGACTGGAATTCAGAATGTGGGGACTGTTGCTGGGAAGAAGGTGGAAAGGCAGGCCTCAGGGTCTGCTCCTTCCCTCGTTTTCCCTCCTGCCCTCCCGAGACTTCCAGCCCCTTCAGGGTCGTGCAGCCCAGAATGTGAATGTAAGCTGTCAGCTTCCAGAGTCCGTGTGTTCAGCCACTGTGCTGAATTGCATGGAAGGGCAGAAGGATGGGAGGAGCTGAAAATGAAGGGACCCTCCTTCTCCAGTTTCTGCTGAAAGATGCGGTCCTCATGCATGCCTGTCATGTTTCCTGCCTTTACAGGACAGGCTCTGCCCACTTCTGAGGGCTTGTATACTTAATTCTCTGCCCACTGAGGTCTTTAGCATGAACCTTCCATTTCTGCAGGAGCAAGACCCTTGCAATAATAACCAGTGTTTTGTGTATTACTTTCAGTTACCCCTTGACCCTTTTCAGCCTTTAGTTAGTCACTCTGGCCTCTTTGCTGACTGTGAAAAATGACTTTTAGCAGGACACTGAGTGTCAACCGGACCTGCTTTTTGACGAGCAAAGTCCTAGGTCCCCAGGGTGTCAACAGTGGATGTGAAAGGACACACAGGGATGGTGAGCTGCGCTTTCCATGGAAGCAAGAGAAGGCCGAACTTGGTCAGGGGAGCAAGCAGATGGGAGGCCACCTGATAAGTGCTCAGATGAAGTCCCAGTGCTGCCACCCCGTCCTCTAAGCCTCCACCATCTCTATCCTAGGTTATTCCATAGCTTCCTCGCTGGCCTCCCTGCTTCCACCCTTGCCCCCTACAATCTCCTGCCGACACAGCAGCCAGAATGAGCCTGAAAACCTGAGTCACATGGTGTCAGCCCTCCTCAAACCATCCACTGACTCATTCCTCATTCAGAGTCAAGGCTAAGTTCTTCCAGAGGCCTAAGGGGCCGCCCTCGCTCTGGCCACCTTTGCCTCTCAGCCCCCAGGCCAGCAGAGACTTCCCCGCTGCCATTACACCTGAGCCTCAGAGCCCTTCACCACACCTCGAATCATTAGATATGCACCTGCCCCGGGACCTTTGCACTGGCTATTCCCTGTACCTGAACACTCTTTCCCTAGATTTCTACATAGCTCACTCCTGTATCTACTTCCAGCCTTTGCTTAAATGCCCCCTTCTCAGTAAGGCCTTTCTCAGACATTCCTTTAAAATTACACTTCTATCCCCCCTCAATCAAGCAATTTCAGTCTTCCTTGCCCTACATGAATGTCTCACGCCCTCACTGACTTCCAATACAAGATGATTTTTACTTTTTATCATATTTATGGTCTGTCTCCTCCTTAACTAGACTGTAAAGTGTGTGAGGGCCAGGATTTTTCTTTATTTTTTTGTTTCCCATGAGGTAGTGCTCAATAAATATGTGTTGAATGCAGAATGGATTCCTAAGCAGAACGCTCCTCCCAGACTGCCCCTTTGGTATTGTGTCCCAGGGAGGAGAGCACACACACACACACACATCCCCAGACAGTGTGTGGGAGCTGAGACTAGAGGAATCCTGAGCATCTTTCTCTGGAGAAGCTCCAGGAAGGCAGGCAGGAAAGACACCAGAGAAGAAAGGCATGATGGGAGTATCCAGAGGCTGGAGCTGTGGATGGCTTCACAGGATTCTCGAGGTCCCAGCCAGGCAGAGAGGAACGGTCAGAAGAGAGCTGGCTTGGAGCAGTCCTGGAGACAGACAGGGTCCAGCTGCACGTCCCTGCCCCTGAGGGGAGGGGGGAAACGCTTACACAGATGCCCAGGTGGAGAACAGGCCCTGGAATCAGACACGAGCCTGGGCAATGGTAGAAGTCAGCCTGGGACTGACTGAGCCCATATTTCCACCACTCTGAAGAATGGGGCTCTAGACACGTCAGGACAAGTCATGGCAAAGGGAGACCAGTTATATCTCTGTGATTCTGAATTTGTCCCTGCTGCATGCAGCTTTTCTATCCCTTTCAGAGCTCAAACTCAGCACAGGGGAAGCCCTGAGTCCCTTCTCTGGGTCATGAACAATGTTTTTCACACTTTTTCTCCCAAGAACCTTAAAGGAAAAAGAGAGAGTAGCCCACACAGGACTCAGGAGTTGTAAGCCAAAGCTGATGCACTGTTATAGTTAATTTTATGTCTACTTGGCTAAACCATAGTGTCCAGATATTTGACTAAATATTACTGTGTGTGTGTTTCTGAGACAGTGTTTTTGGATGAGATGAACAACTGAATCAATGGACTTTGAGTAAAGCAGATTGCCCTCCAAAATGTGGGAGGGCCTCGTCCAGTCCAGATGAGGCCTGAATAGAATAGACTGACTTCCCTCGAGGGAGAAAGACTCCTACCAGCTGATTGCCTTTGAATTTGAACAGCAGCTCTTCCCTGGATCTCCAGCCTGACATCCCACCCTGCAGACTCTGTATTTGCCAGACCTCCACATCTCATCAGGCAATTTCCTTTAAAAAAAAAAAAAAAAAGGGATTCTATCTCCTGGTGGTTCTATTTCCCTGAAGATCCCTGACTAACACAAGCACTGAGTCTTATTTTTTTCTAATACTATGAAATATTTATGTTCTATCCATAAGATATTCATATTTGTTTAAATATAGAAATGTCCTCAGTCAGCAGATAATCAACAAATGCTTGTTGAGCAAATGGGTCAGCTCTTGACCCATTTGCCTTTTCTAGAAAACACTACATAGCTTCCAGTTCCCATGCCTCACCCCCGCCCCCAACCCCCAGAGTTCACTCTCTCTCTTATCCTTCACTTGTTAAATTCCCATTCATGTTTCAAAGCCCAGCTCACTTAGTCCACCTGAACTGCTGTACCTGGCAGAGAGGTGGACCAGGCACTGTAAACAACTAACTGTTCCCATGGAAATAATCTGGATCCTTTTCAATCTCATTGAAGGCATCAAGGCACCATCATAAAATTATGAAACCCTAAGAAGTAAAAAACAAAGAAATAGCAGAATTCCTAGGAGGTAAGAAGCACCCTAACTAGCTTTTCCCAAAAAAGTTTTATAAAATCTTGGAGATCTCAATAGGAGACAAAGTCTAGCTCCATGCAAGGTGATGGGGCTAATGGAGAATTCCTGCATAAAGAGAGACCCCCCCAAAGGGCTACACCCTCAGTGAATGGGTGAATAAAGAATAAACACACTGAAAAGAGAAGAGCAGCTAGAATGCACGTCTGACTCAAACTCAGTGTCAGGTAAAGGGAGAGAAACACTTTACAAAAGGCTGTAACTACAGGGTTACAAAGGGTTGTAACTACAAGTCCATTCTCAAGTGAATTTGGAGTCAAATTTGTGATATAATCATTCAAACAACTAACATTTTAGTTGGTAGTGACCCCACGTTGATGAGCAGCAAGAAATGCAAACTGAAAGAATGCAACCTCTAAGGACCATAAATTCACAGCACACACAAGGAAAAAAGTACCATAAGTGAGAGTCCACAGAAACTCAAGACTAGAGGATCAGACCCATGAAGACTCCAGATGTCAGGATTATTAGCCACGAACTAGAAGAGCTTTGTCTAATATGTGTAATGCAATTTAAAAAAAAGATTGAAAATATGAGCAACAGCAAGAGACAATTAAAAATTCAAAAAAATTGACCACGCAGATTTTAGAATAAACTGAAGAAAAGAGCATTTTAGAAAGAGTTGAAGAGATTGTTAGTGAGGCAAGTAATACTGCTGAAGAGTGCAGTACAAAAAGACAATAAGATGGAAAATAGTAACACAAGAGGTTAAGAGGCAATGGGAACGAAGAACTATTTGAAGATAATTATTCAGAATCACTGGAAGACAACAATTTTCATCTCCCAAACATTAAATGAGAAAATTAAAGATAGTCACACCACACTGTAATACATATAATAAAACAACAGGAGAGAGAGAGAATTAATATTAAAAACAGCCAGAGACAACACCTCTCCTATTCCATTCCCTCACTTCCTCCCCCCAGGGGGAGATGTTTGAGGGTACATACTTTCAACTAGGAGATAAGTCCAAGAAACCTAATATACAGTACAATGATTATAGGAATAAAAATGTATTATGAAATATAAATTATTTTTAAAATCCAGGGGCGGGGCGGGGGGAAGATGCCTACAAAACAAGGATGGATAACTTCTCAGCAGCAATGATAAAAGCTACAAAAAAGACAGTGAAATACTAATTTCATTGCACTAAGGAAAAGCAGCTGTCAACATAGAAGGCTAGCAAACCTATCTTTAAGGAGGGAAAAGGAAAGATATTTTCAGACAAACAAAAACAGAATCCACCACCAGCTGGAGATAAATTCTAAAGCATGCCTTTCTCAGGCAAGAGGAAATTACTCCACTCTGAAGGACGTGGTTTGGGCAAAAGGAAACTGAGTCTCAGTATAAGGACTGAGAGAAAAAATGAAATGGTGACATGCTGATTATCACATGGGAAACCTAAACTAACATTAAATGTCTGAAACAATGATAATCATTTCTAACATCAAAGACAACAGTGTGATAACAATAATAAAGTTTCATTGCAGAGGTTAGAAATAAACAAGAGAGAACAAAAACACCTGATGAGAAGCCCCAGGTAAGTTGAGAGAAGCTGATTAGAGCATCCCAGTGTTCCCGTGTTTCTTGGGAGCAGTGTAAAAATACCAATTAACTTTAAGCCTTATTAATTGAAGTAGACATCTTAAAGCAACTAGAGTAACTGCTAGAAGAATATATCAAATAGACCAAAGCCTGGACCATGTGTCAGAACCAAATGCAAGCTCCACAAATGTCAAAGGATGGGTACAAGGACTCAGATTACAAAGAAATTAGGTTAGAAACTAATAATGAAAGAGATAACGGGGGAAATGCCCTTGCATTAAGAAATTAACCATATTTCTGAACAATTCAAAACTGAAAGAGAAATAATAATGGAAATGTTTAATATACAGAAAAATAATAATGACACTATGATATAGTAAAATTGATGGGCATAGAAAAAGTGATAGAGGTTCAGAGCCTTAAATAATGAGAAAAGAGCTTAAAATTAATGAGATATGTATTCAAAGTAAGATGTTAGAAAAAGAACAGAATAAACCTAAAGAAATGCAAGGAAGGAAATAAGAGACAGCAAAAATTAATAATAGAAATGAGAGCAAATATTTACTGAGCAAAATTCAGACTTAAATTGAAGAAAGTAGGGGAAATCACTAGATTATCCAGGTATGACCTAAATGAATCCCTTACAATTATACAGTGGAAGTGATAAATAAATTCAAAGAATTAGATCTGATAGAGTGCCTGAAGAACTATGGACAGAGGTTCATGACATTGTACAGGAGGCAGTGATCAGGACCCTCCCCAAGTAAAAGGACTCAGTTAATTTGGAGGCGTATCTGAACAATCAAGGCTTTTTCCAGTTTATTCTGGTGGAGAGACTGACTGTTTACAGGTCACTTGCATGTTAGGTGGTAGCAGCTGGGATGCGGGAGCCACAGCAGGCTGGGGTGCCACGTGACAAGCGGGGACACCTCGACCCGAGACTCCTCAGTGCACCCCTGAGCAGAGCAAGGTGTGCAAAGGGCAGGGGCCCCTCATCCGAACCAACGTCACCGTGATGTCAATGAGCCAAGACAGGAAGCCCAGGTCTAATTTCTTCATAACCGAAAGCAATCCACAGAGAAAAGCACACAAATCTGAAGGAAAAGAAAGACTGCTTTCAAAAGAAGGTTTTATTTGATCAAGACTTAGTCGCTCTCTGCCTGCAATGCAGGAGACCTGGGTTCAGTCCCTGGGTTGGGAAGATCCCCTGGGGGAGGGAAAGGCTACCCACTCCAGTATTCTCGCCTGGAGAATTCCATGAACAGGGGAGCCTGGCGGGCTACAGCCATGGGGTGGCAGAGTCGGACACGACTGAGCGACTAACACTTTTCACTTTTCCCCAGCTGCTCTTCCTTCGTGCTCAGGTGTCTGCCCTTAACTGGACCTGTTTCTTGAAGCTGAAACTGCTGAGCTTAGAGGCACTGTTGCCTCATCACAATGACCTTCACTGTGCTCAATTTCAAGAGGCACAGCCCTCGAGGAAAAGCCACCTTGGAGGACCCCTCTCCAGAGGCGTGCCTGCTCCTGCAGAAGACCCAGGCCGGGCCGGACCTCCTCTCCCAGGCCACGCTCGGGCACTGCCAGCCTTCAGCCCCCAGACGGCCCTCCACCTCTGTCCCTGATGGCTTCAGCGCAGGACCAAGCGACCTGCGCCAGGCACCGGTGGGAGGAGGTGGCAACACCGTCCATCCGTCTCCAGCCTCCTCCCAGGCCAGCGGGAGGGAAGAGGCTGTCTCAGCGTGCGTTTCCACAGCACAGCAGGAGCTGCAGCAGAGTCAGGATCCAGGGAGAAATGTCATCCAAGGAGTCTGAAATCTCCCGGAGTTGACCTGGACCACCGCGGAAACTGAAAACCATTGTATCTGAACACAGCAGTTTCACAGTCGGATTCGCCGGTAAGTCCAGGGCAGAGATGCCTCGAGGTTATGCTGCGCCTTTTGAGGAATGCAGTGGGAGGCAGGCGTCTTGGAGAAGTTGAGGTGCCACAGACAGAGTCAAAGCCCACTGAGGCCTCGAGCTTTCCTGCTGCACAAAATCCCCCCGGACACGTTCCTCATCTCCTCCCGCCTCGCGCCTGCAGGGTTACACACAGCGGGTAGGATTGGCCGGCAGCAGCAGGCGCAGGAGAGGAAGTGGAGGGTCTCTCCTCGTAGACTCGGCCTCAGCTGGATGCGGCAAGAGCTCCATCCCAAAGGACCCCGCACACTGCCCTCCTGGCGTCGGAGGCAAGAGAGTAACTTTTAGAAGAGAAGTGAAAAGGCAGTCTATACTTCCACCCATCACCCTTAGACACAAGGCTCAGGACTTTAGCTCAAAGAGAGTTCCATCCAGTTCCTGAACAAGAAAACACCGACGTGTCAAGGGAACAAGGAGCATGGATCATTTTGGCACAATGCTAGGTCGCACTTTTCAAAGACTCGCGCATTGGAAATAATCTCTATTATCTCGTCTTGGTGTTAAAACCCATCCAAGATCAGCGGTTCTCCTTGCATTATGACTCCATTATAATTTCATAAACCTATATCTAGAAGTAACTCAAACCAGGTTTCCCGTAGAGCTCAACGTTCAGCTCCTAACACATTTTTTTCTGAGAACATGACATCCAGAAAGAAGGTCTTCAGCAGCCTAACAGGCGCTGTCGGCTGACCCCAGCCCAAGATGGGGAGCTGTCAACACACATGGAGAACAGAGGGAACGTTTTATTCAAAATAAATGGAAACCCTCCACCCTGTTCTCTCTCTGCCCACCCAGCAGAGTGGCCCGAGCCCCATCAGTCCCTGCAGAGGAGAGGTGAGCAGGTGGGTGTTAGCACAGGGACAGCCCAGGAAGACAAGGACACCTCCCTCTCTGGAAGGGGCTGCTGCTGCCACCAAGTCACTTCAGTCATGTCCGACTCTGTGCGACCCCATAGACGGCAGCCCACCAGGCTCCTCCATCCCTGGGATTCTCCAGGCAAGAACACTGGAGTGGGGTGCCATTTCCTTCTCCAGCGCATGCATGCATGCTAAGTCGCATCAGTCGTGTCCAACTCTGCGCAACCCTACAGACAGCAGCCCACCAGGCTCCTCTGTCCACAGGATTCTCNACGGCAGCCCACCAGGCTCCTCCATCCCTGGGATTCTCCAGGCAAGAACACTGGAGTGGGGTGCCATTTCCTTCTCCAGCGCATGCATGCATGCTAAGTCGCATCAGTCGTGTCCAACTCTGCGCAACCCTACAGACAGCAGCCCACCAGGCTCCTCTGTCCACAGGATTCTCCAGGCAAGAACACTGGAGTGGGAAGGAGCCAGGCAGCAAGAATGTCCCAACAATTCACTCGGCTCAGCTATAGAGGAGACCTCACTGGGGGTCTGAGGATCCCCACAGAGGGCTGACTCAGCTGAGGGGTCAGAGGAGCCCCGCAGAGGGCTGACTCAGCTGAGTCTGTCTGTCTCATCCATCTTTCACGAACACTTTGGAAAACAGCTGCAGGACTTCCAATAACTGAGGCCAGTGATGACAACTGAGTGTCTGCTGTGTGCCCATCATGGTGCCGGGCAATTCCCACACGTCCTCGTCTGGAAGCCCCGCCACCCCGGGAAGAGGCACCCTCACCGTCTTCACAGATGAGGAAGGTTCAGCCACTCACCTGACTTCAGCCACTCGGCTTGCATCTATCTGAGCAGGGCTCTGACCAGGTGACTACCAAAGTTCCTCCTAAATCTAAAAGTGTGCAGCCATCACCAGGGGAGGGGGGAGGCTGGCACCCCCTTCGTGGTCCCTAGTACAGCTACCACCAGGGGAGGGGTGAGGCTGGCACTCCCTCTGTGGTCCTGAGTGCAGTCATCGCCAGGGGAGGGGTGAGGCTGGCACTCCCTCCATGGTCCTGAGTGCAGCCACCACTAGGGGAGTGGGGAGGCTGGCATCCCCTCCATGCCCGTGTCCCCTCCATGGAGGGGAGGGGACCTGGTGCCTGTCTTGGCCTCTGTGCTTCCCCACTGTGGCAGCTGAGACCACACAAAGCCTTGGGCTTCGACCTCATCTATCAGCTGCTCCCAGATGGCCTCACCTACGCAGCCCTGTGTCAGAGCCTCCTAAAGAGCCTGACCTGTGCACAGTCCAGACCCAATTTCCAGCCACTAACCTGATGTCTCACACGTGCCCCAGACCCAACCTGTCAGAAGATAACTCACCTTCCTCCCCAAACCTCACCATCCATCCACCACCCCAGCCAGGGCCAGGACTCATGAACTCACACAATCACACACTCATTCAGTCACACACACACACACACACACACACACACAAAATTAGATCAAGCTCCTCACACAAGGAGCAGATACAGAAGCTGCCCCTTAGCGATGCCTAAGTCCCCTCAGCTGGGGTTGGAGGGAGAGGCCCACAGCCGGTGTGGACAGTCTCCACAAACTAGCAAATCTAGGTCTTACAGACCAAAGAAGCTAGTTCTTCTGGAACCAAGGTTCTTTCATGCTGGGAGGTTTACATCAGTGATCATGGAGGACGTATGTAAGTCATCTTTGCCCTTCAGGGAAATTCCCATGGACATCAAATATCATCATGGCTCTCAAGGTTCATCAAGTCCCGCAGCCCCTCTCAGGGACCTGGGAGCATGTCAGCGCCCAGGGGTCTTTAAGTAGCAGCCTCGGCCTCCCACAAAGCCTGCTGAGTCCCGTGCGTCCCAGCACCTTGCTTAATACTCATTGGCTGGGTGGTTTTGATGTGGAATTTTTACCAAGACCCCAGTCACAACTTCCTTCTCTGTTTCCCCCCAGACCCCAATGGTGGTTGCATATCAAGGAATCACGGGTCACAAATGTACAGCTTCTATAAGTTGGAACTGATCAATATGCCCATTAGGCTTCCCTAGTGGCTCAGCAGTAAAGACTCTTCCTGCCGATGCAGGAGACGTCAGCTCAATCCCTAGGCTGGGAAGATCCCCAGAGAAGAATACGACTATCCACTCAAGCGTTCTTGCCTGGAAGAATTCCACAGACAGAGGAGTCTAGCAGGCTATAGTCCATGGGGTTGCAAGAGTTGGACACGACTTAACAACTCAGGTCAGTTCAGTTCAGTTGCTCAGTCATGTCCGACTTTTTGCGACCCCGTGAATGGCAGCACGCCAGGCCTCCCGTCCATCACCCACTCCCAGAGTCCACCCAAACTCATGTCCACTGAGTCGGTGATGCCATCCAGCCATCTCTCCTCTGTCATCGCCTTCTCCTCTTGCCCTCAATCTTTCCCAGCATCAGGGCTTTTTCAAATGAGTCAGCTCCTCTCATCAGGTGGCCAAAGTATTGGAGTTTCAGCTTCAACATCAGTCCTACCAATGAACACCCAGGACTGGTCTCCTTCAGAATGGACTGGTTGGATCTCCTTGCAGTCCAAGGGACTCTCAAGAGTCTTCTCCAACACCACAGTTCAAAAGCATCAATTCTTCTGCGCTCAGCTTTCTTTATAGTCCAACTCACATCCATACATGACTACAGGAAAAACCATAGCCTTGACTAGACGGACCTTTGTCGACAAAGTGATGTCTCTGCTTTTAATATGACTTAATGACTAAACAACAAAATACTCCCATCAGTCTCCATGACCTTTTCCTCACACCCATCCTACCTTTGTCCCTTTTTTGAGCTTCATCCTGGATTCACAGCCGTTTACAAACTCAGCTGTCAGCACCGAGGTCTGTTTCTGAGGTTCAAACTGTAACACATCAGGCAGCGATGTCCCCACTGGTCTCGCTTGCTGTCCCCACCTCCCCAAGGATTGCATGCACCCCTGTCTCCTCAGGAGGTGTTGCAGGCCCGTCTTCAGTTTTTCTGCTCCGAATGTGGGATGTAAGGCCCTCCCAGCAGCCCTGGTGCCCTGCAGAGGAGAACGGCCTGAGAAACCCAGGCCTGACTCCAGGCAGGCCCTGCAAGCCTCAGAGCTGTTGATGAGAGCACCGGCCCCCGCTGGTACCTCTGCCCACCGGCCCTGTACCAGCGCAGGCAGGGGGTTCCCATTTCTCCCCCCCTCCGGTCAGCTTGACCCGTCTTTGCCTCTGTCCCAGCCTGGGGACACTGCACGCAGCCTCACGGCATGCAGGAAGTGCACCTCTGGAATCCCAGCGCACCGCTGATCCTGCTTGTGATACCAGCTGTCTCGCTGTCGCACTGTCCTCACTGTCCGCTGAACCCAGGGCAGGCAAGGCGCAAGCCAAGAGGCTGGGAGGAGCCTGGAGGGGCCGTGGGAACCGCAGGCACGTGGACTCTCTCCTGGCTGGCGCAGCAGCCGTAGCAGCGGCCAGAACGCAGCCTCGTGTAGCACAATCCCGGGCTCGCTCCAATGTCACCGCAAGTGCAGCAGCAGCCAGGCTTTCATGGCAACGCTCGCGCGGGGCTCTGCGCACACAGGAGCTGCTGGCCAGGCGAGGGCCTCGTGGCTGCGTGTGAGGCCTCAGCTCTGCCATACCGCACTAAGTCACTGTTCACAGAACATGGGGCGAGAGCGCCTGGCTGGCACCAGCTTGTTCATTTCCCCACACCCAGCGAGTGTGCCCGGCCCCACGTGCTTCCTCTCTCTAGATTCCTGGGTCAGGCAGCTGGGACTGAACTTCAGAACATGCTCCAAGACAGCCTCCCGCCCCCATGGCCCACACTCCAACTGAAAAGGGCAGCCCCTGCTCCCTCTGGAGACAGAGGGTTCAGGAAGAATCCCAGGCACTTAGGAAGCAATGATATGGAAAGGAAAACTGCAAAGAACACAAAGTTCCCCATGGACTCTCCATTTCCATGAGCAGTGATGCCATCATGCATCTTTCATCTCATGTAGGCTGGCGCGGGCTTGAATCTCTTTTAGCCGTTGGATAAATACAAATATTTGACAGGTCCATCATCTCAAAAGAAAATGAACACTTGGATAAACCTTGAGGACATTATGCTAAGTGAAATCAGCCAGCTACCAAAAAAAAAAAGATAAATACTGTCTGATTCCATCTCTATGAGGCCCCAAGAGCAGTCAGATTCACAAACAGAGAAAGTTGGTTGCCAGAAGCTGGAGGAGTGGGGATGGGAAGTTCGTGAAGGACAGAATTTCAGTTTCACACGATGAAAAGTTACAGAGATAGATAAGGTTGATATTGCATAACACTTTAAGTGCATTTTACACTGAACTGTACACTTGAAGGGGCTTCCTGGTGGCTCAGCTGGTAAAGAATTCGCCTACAATGCGGGACACCTGGGTTCAATCCCTGGGTTGGGAAGATCCCCTGGAGAAGGGAAAGGCTACCCACTCCAGAATTCTGGCCTGGAGAATCCCATAGACTGTATTGCCCATGAGGTCACTTAAAAATAATGAAGATGATTAATTTTATGTTGGAAATGTTCAAGAGAAACAGTTTCTAGAAGGCCGTGTAATTCGCACAATAATACCTGAGTTCCACAAGAACCGCTATGAAAGATACCCCAGCAGTTCTGTATTACAATATCTTTAATTTTTGTTGGCATTACCTTTGCATAGCCTCTGACACCAACCCAAGTAGAGGTATAGTCTGGTTTTTCTGAAAGAAACTTCGGAAACTTACAGCCCCGGAAAATGATTGTGCAAAATACCCAAGGGGGTCATTGAAACGAAATGTACTAGTCTGTACCCCTAATTTTATGTTCTTTAATGACTGCACAGCAATGACAAAATAAGACCCATCTGGGGGCACTCGTGGGTCGAATGCACTAAAACCCCAAGCAGGGTTCAGACTGGCCCGAGTCCCAGGCAGACGAGTGGGCCTGCGATTTTCCCCTGGACTCAGGAGGCGGAAGGGGCCGCCAGTGTGTCCCCAAGTCCCAAAGTTCTCCTGATGGCTCCCCCACCCCAGACTTGCCTGGGTGGCACTGCTCCCTGTTGGCCACCTGCTTGGGGCAGGCAGCAAGGAGACTCCACCTTGTGTTACAGGAGTGCCAGATGCCAGGTGCCTGCAGCCTGGACTTGCTGCTGTGTCCTCCTCAGAAGGAGCCATGACTCTCAAATATCCAGTCAGGACCTTCCCTTCCCAACGATTAGGAATTTGCTTTCCAGCTGGAGGAAACGTGTGGGTTTCATTGGTCCTCAACCTCCCTGCCATCATTCTCAACACAGTGAGTATAAAATAAGTGTGTTTCCTGGGAAGAGGGTCAAATACGGACACATGTCTGTGTATGACTGAGTCCCTCCCCTGTTCCCTGAAACTATAATAGCACAGCAGCGTTAACCAGCTATACTCCAATAAAAATAAAAAGTTAAATAAAACATCCTTATCTTTAAAATCAAGAAAAAAGACAAAGCAGCTACCGTGACAGAGAGGTATGTGGTGGGGCGGGGTGGTTTGGTTTTAGACTATAAGGAAGGCGTTTTGTCTTTTCCCCACCAAGCGAGTGCGCAGTGCTTACTTTCCGCAAAGCAAACGGCACAAGGTTGAAAACAGCAGTGACAGGGCGCACACTGTGGCAGGCCGGCAACGCTTCGGGACTTAACGCGGCTCCGTCCTCCTGCCGCTGCACAAGAATAACAACTCGGCACTTAGGGAGCCCCGTCGAGATGGGAACACTGAGGCTTGCGCTGAAGTGCACAGCTCTGTGTCTCAGCGTTTCTGCGGGAATCGGGGCTTTGTGCAGCCACGGAAACAGAACGCGCCAGGGGCCTCAGGCACTTCGGAAATCGTGGCGGGTCTCCACA
Source organism: Aepyceros melampus (assembly GCA_006408695.1). Taxonomy (NCBI): domain Eukaryota; kingdom Metazoa; phylum Chordata; class Mammalia; order Artiodactyla; family Bovidae; genus Aepyceros; species Aepyceros melampus. The sequence goes on from SJXQ01006558.1 coordinate 57,429, forward strand.
CCAGTGGCCTGGCTCAGAACCCCGGCCATTGCGGGGCCGCGGACAGAGGTGCTGCCAACGTGGCTCTTTAAGAGCTGCCTCCTCTGATATATTATTCAGCAACTGAAACCCCAGGAACAAACATTTATTTTTCGTTCCCACTCCATGCAGGAGAGGCCCAGGAACCTGGAGAGGGAGGCATCCTCTGACCAGGACGTTGTACAGTGAAGGCCATGGTCAGGAGGCCTGTGAAACCAGACTCTGGAGCTGGGCCCCACCCCCGGCCCCTGCCCAAGGGCCTAGCTCCAGATGGCAGGAGCTGCCCCTGCGTGGTCTCAGGGAGGAGCACCAGGGAGCCCCCTTCCCAGGTGCTGCTGCCCGCCTGGACCCTGATTCCAGCATCCCAGGACCCCTGCCCCCACCAGTGAGGACCGCTGGAGCCCAGAGACATCACACCTACTCCTGAACTTGGAGCCCTCTCAACCCCACAGGCACCCCTCGTGAGCTTCAGAAAACATCCTGGAGCCCCCATCTTCCAGGCAGCCACAGGGCCCACTCCACTTTGCACTCACAGGAACCACCATAACAGTGGGCATTTGGGCAGAAAGTCCCCACGGCCAGGGGCGGGCAGTGGGCAGAGGACGGGGAGGGGCCAGCCCCAAGGGCGAGTTCCCGGAGGTCCCGGTGGATGACGCTTGGCCTCTATGCAGCTTCCCTGGTGGCTCAGAGGTCAACGTGTCTGCCTCCAATGCGGGAGACCCAGGTTCAATCCCTGGGTCGGGAAGATCCCTTGGAGAAGGAAATGGCAATCCACTCCAGTATTCTTGCCTCGAGAATCCCATGGATGGAGGAGCCTGGTAGGCTACAGTCCACGGGGTCGCAAAGAGTTTGACACGGCTGAGCGACTTCACCTACCTCACCTCTATCCAGCAGCTCCCCTGCCTGAGGCTGCACCTGCGGCGCCCTCACCATGTCCAGAGCCCGCGGTGGGACCCGGAAAGCCCACAGGCCTGTGCGCTCCCAGGACGCTGCGGAGCCGGGACTGAGACAGGCGGGGGCGGCCAGCCCGCGGGCTGGGCTCCAGCGCCGCCCTCCATGGCCACTGTCTGTCGCTGACAGCTTCACTGGCCCAATTCTCCATGCTCACTGGCCAAGGGCCCCCTGCCCCTAACACAGGGAGAACGCCTGGCTCTGAACTGAAGCTCAGGAGTCCACCCTGCCAGCCGGGCGGCGGGCCTGGGAGGCACGAGAGCTCAGCCCCAGCTGCACGGTCACCTCGGGAGGCCCGGCCCAGCCCGTGAAGAAGGGGGAGAGGGGGCGAGCCAGCTGGGCCAGTGCAGGGCCCCCAGGCTCCAGCTGGGCCTGAGGATCCCGCACAGAGCCCTTGGCTCCACACCAGCCCTGTGGTCCAGGAAACGCACTGCGGATGCGGATTCCGAGAAGCTGCCGAGCGCCTGGTGGGAGCTGGGAGGGCAGCGGTCATGCGCTGTCCTGAAACAGGATCGTGCTGACTCTCCTGCCCGAAGGGCCTCGCTGCCCAGAAGACGGGGCCTGGCCTCCTTTGCCAGGTCATTGACTTTTTAGGTCAATTCCCACAAACCGAATTCTGCTCTTTGAACTGGAAACACTGCAAAGGCCCACCCAGCGCATGGAGCTGGGTGACTCAGCCCCTGTTTGTTAGCAAGCCACGCAGCCCAGCTCCTGGCAGAAGCATAATAAAGGGGCTGGGGGTCTGAGGGACCCTGGCCTACACAGCCACCCCACCTCAGCCGCCCCCCACCCAGGACACACTGAGGCCCCGGAGTCATGCCCAAAGAGCTCCCAGGAGCATGTGCACATTGCTGGCACTGCGAAGCAGAAAAAAAATTAAATTCAGTTTTAAAAGTCCAAGCAGGTGTGGCTGCCACCTCCCCACAACCTCACAGTCAACATTTGTGCCCTTGGGAACATGAGGGCCCGCATCTGGGGAGCCTTCAGCAGCCCTGAGCTGATGCAAAAATGCCTTCCCAGAGGAGGTGCAAGCCCCAGCTCTGGGATCAGCACTGAGGCCCCATCTCCTTTTGGGGGACCAGCTCTAAGATAATGGACGTGATGGACGCAGAGCTCTCTGGAGAGGGGGCAGATGTCTGGGACAGCCAGAGGGTGAGGGCTGGTTCCTCTAGGAAATGGTAGGAACCCCCATGCCGGGCCCCCAGGGCAGCCCAGCACCGTAGATTCTAGACTCAGCCATGCAGACGTAATTCATTCAAACGTATCACTTCTGGATCCATGAAATCAGAGCAGACAGAGGCAGGCATGGAGAGAGGACTGGAGAAGCCATGGGTCATCAAGCTGTGTGGCACCGATCGGCCTTGGTCAGGCAGTGGCCCGGCCACCCCTGGACAGAGAAGCCCCCTGCAGAGCCGGCCGCTCTGGCACAAACCTCCAGGGAGCCTCTGTCGGCACGTGTATGACAGGCGGACGGAGCTGGAACACGCCCACTCCCCCTCTAACAACCGCCATCTGTCGGGGAAGGCACTGGGGTCAGGGCACTTGGCCGCTGGCAGAGCCACCTGACGGCGCAGGAGCTGGGGTCCCAGGCAGCGAGGGCTCCCCAGCCCCCATGGCCCCTTGACCACCAAGGAGGAGAGCAAAGAGCACGCTCTGGGAGGCACAGTGCTGAGCAGTGTCCACGATGCTTAGAGGCTGAGCAGCCTCAGCCCAGGGGACAAAGGGAGGGACGACAGAGCATGGGGGCAGCCTCCGCCAGGAGGGCCTGCTGCGGTAGGCGCCTTATCTCCAGGACGTCTCGCAGCAACCTTGTGGTGGGAGTTGTTACCAGTGAGGTCATCAGGTTACAGGTAAGGAAGCTGGCTGGGCACGGTCAGCGGGCCAGATACCAGGCTGCTGCTGCCTAGCAACACGGGGATTTGCCTGGCGTGGTCCAGCTCCAGCTCACTGCACTCTGGTCCCCGGGTGGTGCAGCCCTGTGAAAGCTGAAAGCTCAGATGGTTGCCCCCTCCAGCAAAATGGCTTCCATGCACTGGTGACTGAGGCAGGAGGACAGGGCAGATGGAGGGTAAGCAGCCCATGGAGAGAAAGACATGCAGACACTCTTCCAAGGCTTGTGACCATGAGGAAGAAGCATGAAACTGGGGGCAGAGGACCAGGGGAGAGTTCACTATGATGAGATTCATTGGAAAAGACCCTGATGCTGGGAAGGATTTAGAGCAGGAGGAGAAGGAGGCAACAGAGGATGAGGTGGTTGGATGGCATCACTGACTCAATGGACATGAGTGTGAGTGAACTCTGGGAGATGGTGATGGACAGGGAAGCCTGGCGTGCTGCAGTCCATGGGGTCGCAAAGAGGAGGACTTGACTTAGCGACTGAACAATAACTCCATGTTGATGGTGTTATAACTGAGCTTGGTTGAGCAGGGGGTTTTGGAAAGAGGAAGACTCTGAAGTTGCATGAGAGGAAAGAGAGCAAGGCATTGGGCGGGGCAGGGGCGTGTGGGATGCAAAGCCCCCTGGAAGGCCTGGCCTCAGATGGCAAGACAGCACCACCTGTATCTTGACAAGAGAGAGAGAGAGAAAGGATGCCTGTGGGTGCAGAGAAGTTTGTAGGAAAGAGAGGCGTTCCGAGTTCATGTACACTCGTGGCTGATTCGTGTCAATAAAGAAGTTTTAAAACCAATGAAAACAGAGTATTTGTTGCTAGAAGGTCCATACTACAAGGAACAATAAAAGAAGTTTTTAATGGTAGGGGGGAAAAAAGCATCACACACAGAAATACATTAAACAATAAATAAATGGATACATGTGTGAGTGAATACACAAGAGTAGTAACTGTCTGATATGAAGATACACAAATACACCACTTATATTAAATGTAAATAGAATAAGCACTTCAACTGAAAGACAAAGATTGTCAGACTACATAAGAAGATTAAACCCAATTATGTGCTTTTTACAAAACGCACATTTTAAATATGTCACACTTAAGGGCAGGACCCAGCCTGGCTCCACAGTGTTGGAGAAGATTTACAATATTGAGAATTCTGCCAGAGAGAACAAGAATGTGGAACACGAGTACCCACAGAAAAGGTCTCAGAAAGCCCCAGGAGCCCTAGCAGGACTGATAAAAGGTATTTCTCCCTCTAAGCCAGGCAGTAAAGACTAGAGGGGGTAACTGCTTCTTCAAATGCCAAGACAGTGACACAGGCTTTGAAGGAACATGAAAAGTTAAGGAAATATGACACCACTGAAGGTACACAATAATTTTTCCGTAACCATCCCCAGGGAAATGGAGATCTACAATTCTCCTGAGAAAGAATTTGAAATAGTCGTTTAAAGAGAGCTCAGTGAGCCACAAAAAAACAGAGAAAGACAGCTTGACCAAATCAGGAAAAACATTAACTAACAGAGATAGAAACCATTAAAATGAGCCAAACAAATTATGAAACTGAGGAACATACTGAATGAGACAGAAAATGCAGTAGAGATCATCAGCATCAAATTGGACCCAGCAGAAGAAAGAACCTGTGAACTCAAAGACAAGTCCCTTGAAACAACCCAATCAGAGGAGTACAAGGGAAAAAAGAACAAAAAAGAGTGAAGAAAGCTTATGCGAATGTGGACACAATTAAGAGCAATCCAAAGAGGGAGAGAGGGGAAGGAAGTGTATTTGAAAAAATAATGGCTGAGCACTTGCAAACCTGGAGAGATCTGAGCACCAAAGTTCATGAATTTCATAGGTCTCGCTGATTTCTTTAAACTCAAAAAGATCTTCTCCAAGATACATTATAATAAAACTGTCTAAAACCCAATAAAGAGAGAAGTTTAAAAGCATCAAGAAGAAAAAAGTCCCTCACATACAAAGGAACCACCTAAGGCTATCAGCAGTTTCTCTCAGCAGGAATCTTGCGGGCCTGCAGAGAGTGGGCTCATATATTCCAAGTGCTGAAAGTAAAAACTTCCAACCGAGAATACTTTACAAACTGTCCTTCAGAAGCAAAGGAGAGATAAAAGATTTCCCAGATAAACAAAAGCTAAGAAAGTTCATCACCTCTAGAACTGCATTACAAGAAATTTTAAAAGGATTTCTTCAAACTTGAATTAAAAGACACTAATTGAAAAATCAAAAAATTAGAAGGAATATAGAAGATTTGAACATGATTTACAAACAGTACATAATTGGCAAGAAATAGAGGAAAACAATAGAATGGAAAAGTCTAGCAATCTCTTCAAGAAAATTAGAGATACCAAGGAAATGTTTCATGCAAAGATGGTTACAATAAAGGACAGAAATGGTATGGACCTAACAGAAGCAGAAGATATTAAGAAGAGGTGGCAAGAATACACAGAAGAACTATACAAAAAGGATCTTCATGACCCAGATAACCACGATGGTGTGATCACTCACCTAGAGCCAGACATCCTGGAACGTGGAGTCAAGTGGGCCTTAGGAAGCACAACTATGAACAAAGCTAGTGGAGGTGATGGAATTCCAGTTGAGCTGTTTCAAATCCTGAAAGATGATGCTGTGAAAGTGCTGCACTCAATTTGCCAGCAAATCTGGAAAACTCAGCAGTGGCCACAGGACTGGAAAAGGTCAGTTATCATCCCAATCCCAAAGAAAGGCAATGCCAAAGAATGCTCAAACTACCACACAATTGCACCATCTCACATGCTAGCAAAATAATGCTCAAAATTCTACAAGCCAGGTTTCAACAATACATTACCCATGAACTTCCAAATGTTCACGATGGATTTAGAAAAGGCAGAGGCATCAGAGATCAAATTGCCAACCTCCACTGGATCATCAAAAAAGCGAGAAGTTCCAAAAAAACATCTAATTCTGCTTTATTGACTACACCAAAGCCTTTGACTGTGTGGATTACAACAAACTGTGGAAAATTCTGAAAGAGATGGGAATACCAGACCACCTGACCTGCCTCCTGAAAAATCTGTATGCAGGTCAAGAAGCAACAGTTAGAACTGGACTTGGAACAACAGGCTGGTTCCAAATAAGGGAAGGAGTGCTTCAGGGTTGCATATTGTCACTCTGCTCATTTAACTTATATGCAGAGTACATCATGAGAAATGCTGGACTGGATGAAGCACAGACTGGAATCAAGATTGCTGGGAGAAATATCAATAACCTCAGATATGTTGATGATATCACTCTTATGGCAGAAAGTGAAGAAGAACTAAAGAGCCTCTTGATGAAAGTGAAAGAGGAGAGTGAAAAAGTTGGCTTAAAACTCAACATTCAGAAAACTAAGATCTTAGCATCTGATCCCATCACTTCATGGCAAATAGATGGGAAAACAGTGGAAACAGTAACAGATATTATTTTGAGGGGTTCCAAAGTCACTGCAGATGGCGACTGCAGCCATGAAATTAAAAGACACTTGTCCCTTGGAAGAAAAGTTATGACCAACCTAAACAGCATATTAAAAAGCAGAGATATTACTTTGCCAAAGGTCCATCTAGTCAAGGCTATGGTTTTTCCAGTGGTCATGTATGGATATGAGAGTTGGACTATAAAGAAAGCTGAGCACCAAAGAATTGATGCTTTTGAACTATGGTGTTGGAGAAGACTCTTGAGAGTCCCTTGGACTGCAAGGATATCCAACCAGTCCATCCTAAAGGAAGTCAGTCCTGAATATCCATTGGAAGGACTGATGCTGAAGCTGAAGTCCAATACTTTGGCCACCTGATGCGAAGAAATGACTCACTGGAAAAGACCCTGATGCTGGGAAAGATTGAAGGTGGGAAGAGAAGGGGATGACAGAGGATGAGATGGTTGGATGGAATCACCAACTTGATGGACACAAGTTTGAGTAAATTTCAGGAGTTGGTGATGGACAAGAAGGCCTTGCATGCTGCAGTCCATGGGGTCACAAAGAGTTGGACACGACTGAACTGAACTGGACGCTGCGCACACTGTGACAGAATGTATGTTCTTCATGACTGTACATGGAACATTCACCAAACTAAATCAGCCTGCGGGGTCAAAAAGGGCTTGTGTCAACAAATTTCAAATAATTATAGCCATACTGAGCTGTTCTCTAATGACAGTGAAGCAAACTAAACAAATAACAAAGTTTGTAGGAAAGCACACAAATATTTAAATCAAATGAAATATTTGAACAAAAACCCATGGATGAAGACCAGATTACAAAGGGAAATATTTTCAATGGGACAATAATGAAAATATGAATATTACAAATTGTGGGTAAGTTAAAATAGTTTGCCTAGAGAAGAGTTTATAGCCAGTAATTTATATATAGAAAGAAATGGAAAAATGATTAACATCCATTATCTAAATTTCCATATAAAAAATCTAGAATAACAAATTAAAGTTGAAGAAAATAAATAAGGAACACAGGAGGAAATGTCAGTGAAACAAAAATCAGATTTACAATATGGAAAATCAAAGCCAAAATATGTTATTTAAAATAGTAATAAAACTGAAAATCCCCTTTCAAAATGACAAGACAATGACAGAGGGAAAAAATGACCACCATCATGAATGAAAAGGGAACGTCACCAGGATCTTACAGACCTAGAGAAGAAAATAAAGGATATGATGAAAATAAATCTTATATAAGGAATTTGAAAACTTAGATGAAAAGAACAAATCTATTTTTAAGAGCACAGCATACAATGCTGGCATGAAGAAAAATAGACCATTTAAATAGCCTTATATCTGCTTAATGTTAAATCAACAGTTAGAAACTTCCCATAAAGAAAACTTTAGTCTCAGGTAGAGTCATGATTAATTTCTCTAAACCATTAAAAATAATAATATCCATCTGGAAAATGTTCTTCCAGAGACAAGAAGAAAGAGGGATACTTGCCAGTTAACTTTATGATACAATAGGACTCTGATACCAAAACACAACAGACACTAAAAGGAGAACGCATGGTCACATCCTTCATGTGCCTAGATGCTAAAACCTTATGTGTGTACACACGCATGCCTACATAGTTAGAGAAACAGATACAGCCTCACATTCAAAGGGATATAGGTAGGTAGGTAGGTAGGTAGATAAAAGATATACAAACTGTCAAGATTCACAGATGACACAAATGCATAGACAATCCAACATAATTACCAACAAGCTCTTACAGGTCATAGGTAAATTTAGAAAAGTCACTGGATATATCAATTTAAAGAGCCCATTTTATTTCTAAATACTAAGAATGAAAGTTGGAAGAAATTTTTCAAATATTGTTTAATATACCATCAAAAAATCATATTACCTGTGAGTAAGTTTATTTTTTTCAAATGTAAGACTTCTACATAGAAAACTATAGAACATTACTAAAATAAGTTAAAGAAGACATAAGGTCTAGGTTCGATGCAGGATGCTTGGGACTGATGCACGGGGATAATCCAGAGAGAAGGTGTGGGGCGGGAGCGGGGAGGTGGGGTCGGGACTGGGAGTTCATGTACACTCGTGGCTGATTCATGTCGATGTATAGCAAAACGAATACAGTATTGTAAAGCAAAACAAAAAAAAAAAAAGAGAGAGAGAGAGATCTTTAATTTCTTTAGTAATTTACCTGTCTAATAATTTCTCACTTCCAGGAACCGTTTCCATATGTCTGTGCTCTTAAAATAAGAAATTACAACAATCAGATAATCATGGCTTTGAGAAACCAAACTCCTTACCAAAGTAGCTGTAAAATACGGCCCAAGTCTTCCAGATATTTGAACTAGTTGTTCCCAGATATCTCTTCTGTTTTGTTGTACATGTATTCCTCTTTCGAATATGAACAATTCAACTATCTAAGGAGAGCAGAAATTCTCGGGGTCTTTCCACCTTGTTCATGTACTGCTGACACCCTTTCTAACTGCACTCAATACACATATCCTTCCTACTCTTCTTCAGCTAGGACATCTACAGGCTGCATTTATTTCTTTTCAAATGTGGTTTGAGTGCCAAGTCTGTACTGGTTATCCCCTTGCCAGGTTTCAAGTTTTTGTTAATGTATCTTGGTAAAAACCCAGAACCAGTCTGTCTAGATCACCTTGAAGTATCATTATGACTGCTCTCCAGATTGCAGCTAAGGCAACTGTCACCATGGGGAAGGTACCCATACAATTTTTGATTTACTATTCTTTTACCTTAACCAGCAATTCTATTTGCAGCAATTGATATTAATCTATGCCTCTCCTGTGGAGAAGGAAATGGCAACTCATTCCAGTATTCTTGTCTGGAGAATTCCATGAACAAAAGAGCCTGGTGGGTGTCCGTGGGATCACAAAGAGTAGGACACGACTGAGCATGCATGCACATGCCTCTCCTGTCCTAAATTGTGAAAGTTATATTACTTGCTCAGTCATGTCCAAATGTTAGCAACCCCATAAACTATAGCCCACCATGCTCCTATGTCCATGGAATCCTCCATGGCAAGAATATTAGAGTGGGTAGCCATTCCCTTTGGAGGATCTTCCCCACCCAGGGATCAAACCTGGGTCTCCTGCATTGCAGGCAGATTCTTTTCTGTCTTAGACAACCTACTTTGTGAGGCTGAGTTCAAATGTTTGATTTTAATTTGGGGCTTATAAATTTTCCTATCAAAAATGGACTTGGTAAGTGTGGTCTTGGTGAGTCCTTACAAACTGTATTTTGTACTGTCATCACATCTTTGATTTCAAAGGAAATTTTACAGCCAATTTATTGTATTTCATATTTAATCAAGTAATTTATGAAAATTCCAAAAATACAAGTCCTAAAATACAACTCAGGGATTGAAATCTTCCTTCACATTAATGGTGGTAGCTTTTTAATAACCCAAATGAATTCAAATCAGCTATAATTAATCTTTTGACAAGGCTCTACTGTTGGTGAGAAACAAATAAATAATATTTTGTGATTTTATTAAAAAGATATATGTGACCAAGTGGTAAAGAATGGGCCTGCCATGGCAGGAAACGTGGCTTTGATCCCTGGGTCAGGAAGACTACCCCCCCCACCACCGTTTCCCTAAAGAAGGAAATGGCAACTCGCTCAAGTATTCTTACCTGGAAAAATCCCATAGACAGAGGAGCCTGATGGGCTACAGCCCATGGGGTTGCAAAGAGTTGGACATGACTGAGCATTTGTCAGCAGCATGTGAAATGGAATAGGGACTGAGCTGTGGTAGCGTTTAGCAGCTTATAAGTGTTGAGCCCTTCAAATATGACTATTCTTTACTGAGATATGTCACATTTGTTTTTGGGGAAAAAACCAGAATGCAAAACATCTCAATTAATATATATCATGTTGATTATAAATTGATATGACAATGTTTGTGATAAATAGGTTAAATAGTATAATTATTTCCATTTACTATAATTAATGGCATTGCTAGAAACTCTAAAAACTACATATTTATCTTGCATTTTATTTCTAGTTTAAAGCTCCTTTGCTGCTGCTGCTGCTAAGTCGCTTCAGTTGTGTGTCCAACTCTGTGCAACCCCATAGATGGCAGCCCACCAGGCTCCCCGTCCCTGGGATTCTCCAGGCAAGAACACCGGAGTGGGTTGCCATTTCCTTCTCCAATGCATGAAAGTGAAAAGTCAAAGTGAATTCGCTCAGTCGTGCCGACTCTTAGCGACCCCATGGACTGCAGCCTACCAGGCTCCTCCATTCATGGGATTTTCCAGGCAAGAGTACTAGAGTGGGGTGCCATTGCCTTCTCCATAAAGCTCCTTTAGGGGATATCATTTTCAAAGTCCATAGATAGTACACACAAGTCATAGGCCCTTAAAGATTTAAGGCAGTTCTAGACCAATAAGTAACATAGCAGTTAATAAATCTTTCTACTAATGTTCCACTATTACAATCTGCCTTTCTTTTTGTCATGTTGTTATACACTATCTCCTATATCTTCAGAATTTTCCTTTCCCTTCTTATTTCTGCATGCACATGGCATACCTCCCATTTTATTTTTACATATAAGAAAAATCATAATCTTCTTACTTTAACATCTGACTTTACTACAAGTTTTGTAATACTTAATTTTTTTGTCTGTTTCCAAGAAAAGAAACTTGAAACTGATTGATAGAGTAATACATTCATCAGAAGTTCCTGGCCACCAGATACATTAAAGTTTTATAAAATCATGGTAACCTTGTTTGACTTAACTATAGCTAATAATATTGCTCTTTTCATATTTTTACCCAAACCTTGGGAAATTTAGGTAAGCTACATTTATACATACTACATTACTCCAATAAGACATGAATATGAATGTGAAATATTAACACATATACACTATTATTTTACACTATTACACAATATAATGTAATGTAACATAATATACTGTGCAACAAAGTAATGAAATCAAATCAAATCTCTGTTGCTTAAAGGTACATTATATCCTGGTTTCTGCAAATCAGGAATATAGATGTGACTTAATTTAGTACATTCGAATCAGTGTACCTCATAAAATTGCAGTTAAGGGTCAGTCAGAAATAGAGTAGCATCTGAAAGTTTAGCTGCAGGAGTTAATTGAATTCAATTTGAAGATCATTTACATCATTATAAAATGCTGTTCAGAATGTTGGACTGAAGGCCTCAGTTTATCACTATTGGCCAGAGGGCTCTCTATTTCCTGTGACACAAAATTTCGATAAGCCAGCTCACAACTTCTGAGCTATCTTATCTAAAAGGAGAGGTGCAAGCTCTCCAGATAAATCATCCTTTGTCATCTAATACTGGAAGAAATGTCTCATTTGTTTTTTGTTGTTGTTTATTTGTGTGTGTGATCAGTCATAAGGAATTTAATTTAGGTCACACCTGAATGGTCTAGTGATTTTTCCTATTTTCTTCAATTTAAGTCTGAATTTGGTAATAAGGAGTTCATGATCTAAGCTACAGTCAGCTCCCAGTCTTGTTTTTGTTGACTGTACAGAGCTTCTCCATCTTTAGCTGCAAAGAATATAATCAGTCTGATTTCTATATTGACCATCTGGTGATGTCTATGTTTAGAGTCTTCTCTTGTGTCATTGGAAGAGGGTATTTGCTGTGACCAGTGCATTTTCTTGGCAAAACTCCTTTGCCCTGCTTCATTCTGTACTCCAAAGCCAAATTTGCCTGTTACTCTAGGTATTTCTTGACTTCCTACTTTTGCATTCCAGTCCCCTATAATGAAATGGACATCTTTTTTTGAGTGTTAGTTCTAGAAGGTCTTGTAGGTCTTCATAGAGCCATTCAACTTTCGCTTCTTCAGCATTACTGCTCGGGACATAGACTAGGATTATTGTGATATTGAGTGATTTGCCTTGGAAATGAACAGATGTTCCCTTATGACTGAGCACACATTCACACAAATAAACAACAATTAAAAAAAAAACAACAATGGATGGAAGTTCATGACATTGTACAGGAGGCAGGGATCAAGACCAGCCCCAAGAAAAAGAAATGGAAAAAGGAAAATGATTGTCTTAAGAGGCTTTAAAAGAAGAGAAGAGAAAAGGCAAAGAAAAGAAGAGAAGCAGAAGGCAAAGGAGAAAAGGAAAGATATACCCATTTGAATGCAGATTTCCAAAGAAGAGCAAGGAGAGATAAGAAAGCCTTTCTCAGTGATCAATACAAAGAAATAGAGGAAAACAGTAGAATGGGAAGACTTCTTCAAGAAAATTAAGATACCAAAGGACATTTCATGCAAAGATGGGCACAATAAAGGACAGAAAGTGTACGGACCTAACAGAAGCAGAAGATATTAAGAAGAGGTGGCAAGAATACCAGAAGAAGTATACAAAAAAAGATCTTATATGACCCAGATAATCACAATGGTATGATCACTCACCTAGAGCAAGACATCCTGGAATGCAAAGTCAAGCGGGCCTTAGGAAGCACCACTACAAACAAAGCTAGTGAGGGTGATGGAATTCCAGTTGAGCTAGTTCAAATGCTAAAAGATGATGCTGTGAAAGTGCTACACTCAGTATGGCAGCAGATTTGAAAAACTCAGCAATGTCCACAGGACTGGAAAAGGTCAGTTTTCATTCCAATCCCAAAGAAAGGCAATGCCAAAGAATGTTCAAACTACCACACAACTGCATTCATCTCACATGCTAGCAAAGTAATGCTCAAAATTCTCGAAGCCAGGCTTCAACAAAACATGAACTGTAAACTTCCAGATGTTCAAGCTGGTTTTAGAAAAGGCAGAGGAACCAGAGATCAAATTGCCAACATCTGTTGGATCGCTGATAAAGCAAGAGATCTCCAGAAAGGCATAAACTTCTGCATTATTGACTAACCCAATGTAAGACGAGTGCAGAAAAAAGGAGAGCGAGCCAGGCAGTCAGGCAAGAAAAGGAAATTTATTAGAGGGAAAAGAGAGGGTGACTGGCTCTTAAGGAGCACCAGCATTCTCCTTTTCTGATGGAGTACTTCTTTTACCCCAGGAATGAAAAATTCCCTGAAGGAATGGTCACATAGCTGGAGGTCTGGAATCTGGTGGTCTCACAGCTCTGACAAGATAAGCACCAGTGAGATAACAGGAAGCCATTTGGGCAATTTAATCAGTCTCACAGATCATTGCGTTTATTCTTTCTTTGTGAGGTCTACATAAGGAGCCATCTTATCAATGAGACCCCATGTGGCCCCTATCAGCCAAAGGCTTTGACTGTATGGATCACAACAAACTGTAGAAAATTCTTAAGAGATGGGAATACCAGACCACCTGACCTGCCTCTTGAGAAATATGTATGCAGGTCAGGAAGCAACAGTTAAAACTGGACATGGAACAGACTGGTTCCAAATAGGAAAAGGAGTACATCAAGGCTGTATATTGTCACCCTGCTTATTTAACTTATATGGAGAGTACATCATAAGAAACACTGGGCTGAAAGAAGCACAAGACGGAATCAAAACTGCTGGGAGAAATATCAAAACCTCAGATATGCAGATGACACCACACTGATGGCAGAAAGCAAGGAAGAACTAAAGAGCCTCTTGATATTAAGTGACAGAGGAGACTGAAAAAGTTGGCTTAAAACTCCACATTCAGAAAACTAAGATCATGGCATCTGGTCCCATCACTTCATGGCAAATAGATGGGGAAACAGTGGAAATGGTGAGAGACTTTATTTATTTATTTATTTATTCATTTTTGGCTCCAAAATCACTGCAGATGGTGATTGCAGCCATGAAATTAAAAGATGCTTACTCCTTGGAAGAAAAGCTATGCCCAAACTAGACAGCATATTAAAAAGCAGAGACATTACTTTGCCAACAAAGGTCCACCCAGTCAAAGCTATGATTTTTCCAGTGGTCATGTAGGGATGTGAGAATTGTACTATAAAGAAAGCTGAGCAATGAAGAATTGATGCTTTTGAACTGTGGTATTTTGAGAAGACTCTTGAGAGTCCCTTGGACTGCAAGGAGATACAATCAGTTCATTCTAAAGGAAATCAATCCTGAATATTGATTGGAAGGACTGATGCTGAAGCTGAAACTCCAATACTTTGGCCACTTGATGCCAAGAACTGACTCATTTGAAATGACCCTGATTCTGGGAAAGTTTGATGGCGGGAGGAGAAGGGGACAACAGAGGATGAGATGGTTGGATGGCATCACCTATTCAATGGGCATGAGTTTGAATAAACTCCAGGAGTTGGTGGTGGACAGGGAGGTCTTGTGTGCTACAGTCCATGATGTCTAAAAGAGTTGGACACAGCTGGCAACTGAACTGAACTGAATTGTGCTCAGTTGTGTCCAACTGCGACACCATGGACTGTAGGCTGCCAAGCTCTTCTTCTATCCATTGAGTTTTCCAGGCAAGAATACTGGAGAGTGTTGCCACTTCCTACTCCAAGGAACTTTCCTTACTTTCGTTGTAGTCTAAATCAAGTCGGACACGACTGAGTGACTGAACTGAACTGAAATCAGAGGAAACACATTTCTTGCTTGATTATATCAATGTCTCTACTTAAAATAAAATGACATTATTATACCTAAATTAATTGAGATCCTTGAGACAGATTAAAGTCCTAATATCACCTATGCTCTACAGGCACACTAGCTTTCTTTTAGTAACTTGAGAATAAAAGCTTCTTTCTTGTTTTATGATATTTCCATTAGTGTCTCTTCTGTTCAAAGATAATCTCTGTCTCCATCTTCAGCTGTCTGGACACTTTCTGCCTTTCAAACAAAAGATAAAATATCATCTCCTCAGAGAGACTTTCTCCATTGCCCCATCTAGACTAGTTAACATGTCATTATATATTTCATTATCATTTTAATTTTCTATATGGTTCTTACTAACAGGAGATTTTTTTCTCTCTACTTTTATCTTTGAATATTTGATGCCTGATATAATAGGATACATACTCAGTGTGTGCTAAATCACTTCAGTTGTGTCTGACTCTTTGTGACCCCATGCATAGCCTGCCAGACTCCTCTGTCCATGGGATTCTCCAGGCAAGTATACAGAAATAGGATGCCCGCCCTTCTCCAGGTGATCTTACTGACCCCAGGATTGAAACAATGTCTCTTACATCTCCTGCATTGGCAGGTGGGTTCTTTACCACTAGCATCACCTGGGAAGCCCCAGCAGAGACTCTCAAAAATAGCAGGAAATGATATGTTTAATGAAAACTGTTCTGAAAACCTATAAATGTCATCATCACATTAAAGGCAGATAATTATTAATAAAGCATGAGAAGCATTCACAGAATGCTAAGAGAAAAAAGTATGAATCTACTGGAGAGAAAATGACAGATTAAGCTGTATATAGACAAATAAGTGTTTTCTTTTTTTTCTTCTTATTCAAAGAAAGAAGTTCCTTCCTCTTCCCTTCCCTTGCCTTCCCTTCTGTTCTGTTCTTTTCTCTCCCTTCCCTTCCCTTTCTTCTCCTTGCCAATTTCTGCTCTTGATGGATCTTCCATCCATCAAGGATGGATCAACAATAACAGCAGGAAGAGGCTTCAGTGGTCTTCAGCAGCATCAGAACTGTGAGACTGTTTCCTACTTGACAGTAGAGCTGTTTTAATAGAATGAGTACGAAAGGTAGAGTACCCAGAATAAATGAAAGCCTTGTGTTTGACCTAAGGTAACTCTTCTTCCATTCTTTCATCATCTCCTTTCTCTTTTGGCTCCACCAATAGACATCATCTTCCAACATGTGGCTAGGACGGTAAAGCATCTACCTACAATGAGGGAGACCCAGGTTCGATTCCTGGGTTGGGAAGATCCCCTGGAGAAGGAAATGGCAATCCACTCCAGCACTCTTGCCTGGAAAATCTCATGGACGGAGGAGCCTGATAGGCTACAGTCCATGGGGTCACAAAGAGTTGGACACGACTGAGCGACTTCACTTTCACTTTTCCAACATTCATCTGACCAATTTTCTACAGTAAACGTAGATAAAACCTTTAGTTAACTGTCTTCAGATGGAAATTAAGAAAACAAGCATTGAAAGCAGTGGCCACTGATAAGATAATAAAATATTTCTGAAACATCAATGTTGGAAGCTTGAAAAGGTGTTCTATTCTATGCTTGAATATACTGCCTAGACTAAGGCTTGAATACGCTACCAAATTCAAGAAGGGTATATCTGTTTCAAGGATTGACATCAAAAGATTTGGTCTGACTAATAGATAATCAATCTACATCTGATTTTCAACACATTATTCATTCAAAAATAATTATTGATCTATTACTATTTGCAAATAATATAAGTATTTCATCAATGACAAGATTAACATATTTCTTATTCTTTTGAACTTAAATTTAATGAGTAAAATTATTCATATGTGTGAATGAGAGATACTAAGTTCATTGTTCCTCTGCTGTCATGACAAAAAAAATTCTTAGAGATATTTGTTTAAGAATTTGAAGTTAACAAAAAAAGAATTTGAAGTTGACTAAAACATTCAATGTTTTTAAGAATTTGAAGTTGATAAAACATCCCATGTTTATGGAAGAATCCTAATAATGGTATACCAGTATCTTCATCATTCACCAAGGCAGAATTTGTAGGCAATTATTTTAAATTGCTCTCCAGGATTTATTATGCTTTAATTAAAAAAAAAAAACTCAAGAATATTTAAACTGATCAAATCACTTGACAAATAAATTACATTTTGCTTCTTGTAATCCAAAATTATTTATAATAGCATGTTAATTTCTTGCATGAAAACAATAGCTACTGAAAAAGGACTAAAAGAATAGCTACTCAAAAAGTTTCTATTCAAAAGAGGACTTTAGTGAACAATTTGACAATGCAGGAGACTGGAGGTGCACTCTACATGAAAATAAAAAGTGCCTCATATCAGCAACATGTGTAGCTGATATCCTGATCAGAACTTTGGCACATTCAGAGCTTCATCAGTTTCAGAGTTGAATTAGTTGCCACTACATGCCAGGCATGGTTCATTATATTTACTCACACATACTCAATGATGACAGGAATCAGCAAAAAGATTAGTGGAGCCTCGCTGTAAAATGGAAATGCAAGTCTCTTTTTCAAGAATTTCAAGATAGCAGCCATAAGCAAAATCATTTTCCTAACAAAAGACTATATTTCCTACAATACCTTATGCCTAAAAACCACAAAATAGTAAAGTAATACCTAGATTTTTACTGAAGCAAGCCCATTAAGTATCACAAAATGTATCACTTTAGCTAATCCTTTTAAAAGATGCAGTATATTTACGATATTGTCCTTTCAGTAAAGCTCAGGGTAAACACATGGGAAAAAAATAAGAATTTCAAGACAGCAATAGCAAAGCATTAAAGTACAGATCTGCTGAAGAGATATTAGGAAATTGTCCAAAATAAATAAGCTACTAAGTAGAATGTAGAGAGTTTTAACTCAGGTAATTTCAGACTGAAACTTGTTTATATTTTTTATGCTATAATCCTGCTTTCCCCACCATATGACAGAAGACATAAGTAAAAATGAGATTACTTCTCTGATACATAACTATCAGAAAAGTTATTAATCTAGATAAACATTTGAGTCACTTATGTTTTTACAAACAAATATTTCTCCCATCAGTTTCAGCACACTTTAAAAATTGCTACACACATACACACATATATATGTAATTGCTAAATATATACACATATATACATATTATACAAATATATACATACTTATACATATATAGGGGGCTTACTTGGAGGCTCCATGGGAAAAAATTTGCCTGCAGTGCAGGAGAAGTGTGCTTGATCCCTAGGTAGGGAAGATCTCCTGGGGAAGGAAATGTCAACCCACTCCAGTATCTTTGCCTGGGAAATCCTAAGGACAGAGGAGCCTGGTGGCCTACCGTTCACGGGGTTACAAAGAGATGATGTGATTTAGCAATTAAAACAACTATATATATATATATGTGTGTGTGTGTGTGTGTGTGTTATACTTTATTCTCTTCCAAACCACAGAACTTCAGGTTAATACACTCTGACTCAAGTTTAGCAAATGATGTCTCTTTGAAGTCCAGATGAGAACTAATAATGAAACTGACATTGTATTTTCAGTAGATATAATATAATCTCTTACCTTAAACACCTTTTATTAAGCTGGTTGTTCACAGAAATCTAATGATTTTATACTGAGTTCAGTTCAGTTCAGTCGCTCAGTCGTGTCCGACTCTTTGCGACCCCATGAACTGCAGCATGCCAGGCCTCCCTGTCCATTATCAACTCCCGGAGTTCACTCAAACTCGTGTTCATCGAGTCAGTGATGCCATCCAGCCATTTCATCCTCTGTCATCCCCTTCTCCTCCTGCCCCCAATAACTCCCAGCATCTGAGTCTTTTTCAATGGTCAACTCTTTGCATGAAGTGGCCAAAGTACTGGAATTTCCGCTTTAGCATCATTCCTTCCAAAGAACACCCAGGGTTGATCTTTTTTAGAATGGACTGGTTGGATCACCTTGCAGTCCAAGGAACTCTCAAGAGTCTTCTCCAACACCACAGTTCAAAAGCATCAATTCTTTGGCACTCAGCTTTCTTCACAGTCCAACTCTCGCATCCATACATGATCACTGGAAAAACATTAGCAAAATATATAAATGCCTTTTTATATTTAATAAATTTCACTGAATTATACAGAATAGTAAGTTCTTTTGTTTATATAAAAGGTTGATTTGCCTTTTGTTCTTTTAGAACTTAAAAGTGCAGTCATTTGTTATATGCATATAAAAATCTCACAGTTTTAATTAGATCAGCATGGTATGATTTAATTAATTGTTGAGCTTGATAACATTTTGTGTATATAGAAAATACTTTTGTTCTAATAAATTTTACTTTCTACTTTATTGGTATATATATTTCTGTTATTTCTCATATGAACCTCCTATTATCATGTTATTATTATAATGAGTACCAGTTAACTGGAACTAGCTTCTGATAAGAAAATGTAGGTTTTGTTACATTTCCTATAGAACAATAGAGATAGAGATAGAGACATGAGGTTGGTGTGAGAGAGAGAAGTTGTATGAAAATATATCAATACTTATTTTATCTGCCTGCAGCGCAAGAGATAAAGAAGATACGGGTTTGATCTCTGGATTGGAAAGATCCCCTGGAGGAGGAAATGGCAACCCACTCCAGCATTTGTGCCTAAAAAAATCTCATGGAGAGAGGAACCTGGAGGGCTGTCAACAGGCCCAATGAAGAATTTGATTATAAAGTGAATTTTCATACATTATGGTACAATGGTATGTAACTTTCTGGTTTAGCCAGAGATTTACTTTTTAAAGAAAATAGGAAATGATTGGTTTAAACATTTGATGCAAGAAATAACTTATTTAAAAATTTGTTAGCATTAGAAACATTCTCAGGTAATAGATATTTGTTCATTTTATTGACAAAAAGCTCATTTGATCAAAGCTCCTTAAAAAAAATTGCTTCAATTTCACTGTATCATATTTAATATGTGAAAATTGTATTATTAGCCTTTTTTCCCCCCACAAAGTAACATTCTTATTTTATTGTAAAAGCAGGATGATTAAAGAATATAAATATTTAATTATAGTAGCTTTCTAAAACTTTATTTGATGTACTCAGTTCACTCAGTGAGTTTATTTGCTCAGTCGTGTCCGACTCTTTGAGACCCCATGGACTGCAGCATGCCAGGCTCCCCTGTTTATTGCCAACTACTAGAGCTTACTCAAACTCAGGCCCATCGAGTCAGTGATGCCATCCAACTATCTCATCCTCTGTCTTCCCCTTCTCCTTCCACCTTCAATCTTTCCGAGCATCAGGGTCTTTTCCCAGGAGTCAGTTCTTGGCATCAGGTGGCCAAAGTATTGGAGTTTCAGCATCAGTACTTCCAATCAATATTCAGGACTGATTTCTTTTAGGATGGACTGGTTGGATCTCCTTGCAGTCCAAGGGACTCTCAAGACTCTTTTCCAAACACCACAGTTTAAAAGCATCAGTTCTTCATTGCTCAGCTTTCTTATACTCCAACACTCACTCACATCCATACATGACTACTGGAAAAACCATAGCTTTGACTAGATGGACTTTTGTCAGCAAAGTAATGTCTCTGCTTTTTAATATGCTGTCTAGGTTGGTCATAGCTTTTTTTCCAAAGAGCAAGTGTCTTTTAATTTCATGGCTGCAATCACCATCTGCAGTGATTTTGGAGCCGAGAAAAATAAAGTCAGCACTGTTTCCACTATTTCCCCATCTATTTCCCATAAAGTGATGGGACCAGATGCCATGATCTTAGTTTTCTGAATGCTGAGTTTTAAGCCAACTTTTTCACTCTCCTCTTTCACCTTCACCAAGAGGCTCTTTAGTTCTTCTTTGCTTTCTGCCATAAGGTTGGTGTCATCTGCATATCTGAGGTTATTGATATTCTCCCAGAAATCTTGATTCCAGTTTGCGCTTCATCCAGTCCAGCCTTTCTCATGATATACTCTGCATATAAGTTAAATAAGCAGGGTGACAATATATAGCCTTTCCCTATTTGGAACAAATCTTTTTCCCATGTCCAGTTCTAACTGTTGCTTTCTGACCTGCATACAGATCTCACAAGAGGCAGGTCAGGTGGTCTGGTATTTCCATCTCTTTCAGAATTTTCCACAGCTTGTTGTGATGCACAGTCAAAGTTTTTGGCATAGTCAATAAAGCAGAAGTTTATGCCTTTCTGGAACTCTCGCTTTTTCAATGATCCAATGGATATTTGATCTCTGGTTCCTCTGTCTTTTCTAAATCCAGCTTGAACATCTGGAAGTTCATGGTTCATGTTTTGTTGAAGCCTGGCTTGGAGAATTCTGAGCATTACTTTGCTACCATGTGAGATGAGCGCAATTGTCTGGAAGTTTGAGCATTCTTTGGCATTGACTTCTTTGGGATTGGAGTGAAGATTGCACTTTTCCAGTCCTGTGGCCACTGCTGAGTTTTCCAAATTTGCAGGCATACTGACTGCAGCACTTTCACAGCATCATCCTTTAGCACTTGAAATAGCTCAACTGGAATTCTATCACCCTCACTAGCTTTGTTTGTAGTGATGCTTCCTAAGGCCCACTTGACTTCACATTAAACGGTGTCTGGCTCTAGGTGGGTGATCACACCATCATGTTTATCTGGATTGTGAAGATCATTTTTGTGTACTTCTACTGTGTATTCTTGCCACCTCTTAATATCCTCTGTTTCTGTTAGGTCCATACTATTTCTGTCTTTTTTGTGCCCATCTTTTCATGAAATGTTCCCTTGGTATCTCTAATTTTCTTGAAGAGATCTCTAGTCTTTTCCATTCTATTGTTTTCCTCAATTTCTTTGCACTGATCACTAAGAAACGCTTTCTTATCTCTCCTTGCTATTCTTTGGAACTCTGCATTCAAATGGGTATACCTTTCCTTTTCTCCTTTGCCTTTTGTTCTCTTCTTTTCACAGCTATTTGTAAGGCCTCCTCAGACAACCATTTTGCTTTTTTGTATTTTTTTTTGGGGGGGGTGGTCTTGATTCCTGCCTACTGTACAATGTCACAAATCCCCATCCATAGTTCTTCAGGCGCTCTATCAGATATAATCCCTTGAGTCTATTTGTCACTTCCACTGTATAAGGGATTTGATTTAGGTCATAGTGAATGGTCTCAAGGTTTTCCCTAGACCATTTAAATTTAAATTTTCTTCAATTTAAATCTGAATTTGACAATAAGGAGTTCATTTTCTGAGCCACAGTCAGCTCCCAGCTTGTTTTTGCTGACTGTATAGATCTTCTCCATCTTTGGCTGCAAAGAATATAATCAGTCTGATTTCAGTATTGACCATTAGGTGATATCCATGTAAATTATTTAATTTATTTTTTTAATCAAAACTTGATTTTATTCAAATATGTGAAATGGTACACACTTACCTAAAATTTGTTTGAGAAATTGTTTTCTGACAAATAGTAAGTGAAAGGTTGGCAGCAAGTTACCATACAAGTTTGACAGACCCATACAAATAGCTTTTGTTGAAAGTTTTAGAGAGTTAAAAATGTTTCTTTTGCTGTCTCACAAACTGGTCAAATACTATCAAATTCAAAATCCTCTATGCAGGTCATCGATGATAGCATGTGCAGAATCTGCTGTCTTACTAGACTGTGAATTCTAAATCTTTCTATTTGTTTTGTAACATTGCACCATTCATTATCTAAGTGAGGCTTATTTGTAATATTAAGAGTTAATAGCAGAATTACTATACAATATAATTTATCAATCTTCTCTCTCCTTCATAACTCATTTCAAACAATTGTGATTGATTTACAACTCAAAAAACTGAGAACCCTGGCAGAGAATAAAATAATTATGCCTTGATTGATACTTGCTTTGAATTGTTTCTGTTACTTATATTTTGATTCATGATTATGGTAAATTAATGGTATAACATTGGTGGTTTTCAGTGATTAAATTGGAATAAATCTTGCCTAAAATGAAACACTGTAATGTTTGCAGATTATCTGTTGTTACTTTAAAAAACTATAAAATATATTTTCACTTCTGCTCTCAAAGAAAAGCCTTAGAATTACCATCTAATTCACACACACACACACACACACACGAATTAGATTCATACATATATATATATATATCTTCATAATATTAAATTTTTAAAAGTGAAATAACATTCTCAGGAAAAGCATAATATGTATTTTGTTATAGCCTGAATTAGAGTGGATTAAGAGAGAAAGAAGTTGCTTATCACTGTTTTCTGCAGAGGAAATGATAAAATGAAACACACTTCATATTATTACCACAAAGAGCTTTAGTCTGTAAAAAAATAAAAATGCTCAACTTCTCAGAAGTAATCTGAAATGAGATACAATTTGCAAAATATCACATGGAAGTGCTAGAAATTTTGAAAGTAGTGGAAATTCATAGGGTCTAATTACCTATGAAATTGAACAATGCATATTCCTCAGCTTCCAAAGAAGAATAATATAGATTTATAGCAGTCAGAACTTAAAGTCTGCAGTGCTATTAGCCTAGAAGAACAAACACAATATACTATGCTGTTGCTATGTGAACAAGGTCCTTTTCCATGTGTGTGTGTGTTTTTTTTTTTTAAACAATAATTCAACTAGAATTGGTAATACATGAACAACTGTAATCTTCAAAGTGAAAGAGAATTCCTAGACATAGGTATTCATTTGAATTTCTTTTCAATTTGGATTTTATAAGTGTTGCAACTTAAAGCCTTGAGACCTCAATTATAGTCAAGAGACCGAGCCACTTTGGGCAGTTAGAAGATAATTTTATTACATTAAAAGGAAATGTCAAAGTCAGAATACTTATTAGGCAAGTCATTCACCAAAACTGCTCTGTAGAAACCACATTCGCTTTCTCACTAGGATAACAGCATAACTCTAATGCTCTTTATTGGAATTTCTTTCTTCAAAATATAAAATTATGCCACTAAATGTGAAACAATATTTATAAACATAAAATTGATAAAAGACTGATGTCCAAAATATACATGAAGATTGTGTATAAATCAAGAAAGTCAGACAACCTAACTGATAAATGGGCAAGAGATTTGAAGAGATACTTAACCAAGGAATATGAAAAAAAGTGTTCAACTACTCTAACAATCATGTGAATGCATAGTCTGAAACAATACACATTGATACACACTCACTTAAATAGTTATCAGAAAAAGACTGGCAAAGCTAAGTATTGATAAAGATATGGATCTACAGGAATTACTGTACACTGTTGCTGCTGCTAAGTTGCTTCAGTTGTGCCCTACTCTGTGCGACCCCTTGGACTGCAGCCTACCAGGCTCCTCTGTCCATGAGATTTTCCAGGCAAGAGTACTGGAGTGGTTTGCCATTGCCTTCTCCGTGTATACTGTTGATGGGAGTGAAAATCTGCCAGCTGGTAAAACTCTTAAAAATATTCTGGATAAGCTGAATATATGGATACATCCAATATAAATATTTGTAAGTGTTCATCAAGATATATGAATTAGAATTTGTATTGTATTATTAATAGTTACTAGAAATGGAGAAAAAGTCCAGTGATCATCAACAGTAGAATGGATAATATATTTGTTATAGAATGTTACACACCAGAGAAAATCACTTCAGAGAAAATCACTTAGCTACAGATGTAAACAACATAAATAATGAACTAAGATAATGCTTAATCAGTGGAGGAAAATTTGAAAGAATATACATTATATTATGTCTTTATATAAGGTTATATATCAAGTAAGTAATTTTATATTTTAAGAGCCTATTACATAGAAGTTGCTCTGCTCCCTGCATGACAGGCCAAGAACTCTGAGAGACAAGGTATTGAGGCAAGGAATACAATCTTATTCAGAAAGGTGGCTGACTGAGAAGATGGCAGACTAATATCTCAAAATAACCATTCTGTGGGGTCTGGACACCTGGTTCTTTTACAGAACACAGATGGGGAGTGGAGGTAAAACAAACAAAAAGCCCATTAACTTGTAAAATCTCCTAGAATGGCAAGCCTTAGGGAGGGGATGTGTTAATTTTTTCCTTTGTGTAACCATCCAAAGTTGGATAGGGTCCTAAACAAAGGCACTTTGATTTAATATTTAGGCAGAGGGGCAGGGTTCCCTGAGGCAGGCTATTATGTATAAACAGTATCCTTTTAGTGAACCAAAACAACAGGAAGCAAAGGTTAAAGTAACAGATCCAACATGGAGTCAGAATTGGCTCTTTCCTGAAACAACAGTGGGTTTCCCTGGTGGCTCAGTGGTTAAAGCATCTGCCTGCAATGAGGGAGACCTGGGTTCGATCCCTGGGTTGGGAAGATCTTAATAGTTGAAAACATCGGTTTTCCAGTAAAGGCTGGAGATTCATCTTCAAGTTATTTGAACTTGGTCGGGTGGCTTCACCATTAGGTGCCTCCTGCCTTTATTGGCAAATAAGTCACTGTACTAACACTAATTTTATATGGTTCCTGTGTGCTCAATGCAATAATGCAAATAAAGTGCATCTCAATATTAAGATTCATGTCACACTGAAAATACTCAATAAACACAATTACATTTATTTAAATAACAATGTATCATTCATAAAAAAAAGAAATTAGAAAAGCCATAAATAGAAATATCAATGGAAATCTATTTAACTCAAAATCGCACTATGCTATATATAATTAGTTTCTATTTTCTTGAGTAGCTCAAATACTTTAGATTTCATTTTTAAAGATTCCACTGTATTCATTTCCTTTTTGATTAAAACACACTGAACTGCAGCTGAAACCTGAGTGAATCAGCTTTCAGTACTAGACATGGTTACAAACAGCTAACTCAAGGATAAGATTTTGGTATTGGCATTTTGACCAGCTTTAGGTTTAAAGGCTATGAGGATAAGGCTAACATCAGAGAATGGAACTGTAATATGCTAAGGAACTTAGTGTCAAAACTGTCACTTAAACAATCACCTGTGATCACCTGGAATAAAATGCCTACTGAAGGCACAGATATGAAAGATTATTTTTGCTGGTATGCAAAGGACAGCAGTGTGTATGTGTGTGTGTGCATGTGTGTGCGTGTGTGTGCAAGCATGCTCATGCCCAGTTGTGTCTGACTCTTTCCATCTCCATGGACTGTAGCCTGCCAGGCTCATCTGTCCATGGGATTTTCCAGGCATGAATACTGGACCAGATTGCCAGTTTCTTCTCCAGGGGATCTTCCCAACGCAGGGATCAAACTTGCATCTCTTGATCTCCTGCATTGGCAGGTGGGTTCTTTACCACTAGCATCACCTGGGAAGCACTGAAAACCTGAAGAACAAAACCAACAGGCTTTTTTTGAATTCAGCGTTCAAGGTGTATGGAGAGAGCCAATAAACTTTCTATTGCTGCCAATTAAAAAAAAAGAAAAACTCAAATAGCCAAAAGCCATAAAAAGAATTTGTTACTGATGGGTGATAAATTATTATGTATGTTGAGTTCACAGACTTGTCAGATTTCTTTGGTTACTCATTTGGGAAAAAAATGAGACCTGAAAGTTTGAATGATAACATTTAGATAATTTTGAGGATCAAAAAAAAGCACTGAAAACCTGAAGAACAAAACCAACAGGCTTTTTTTGAATTCAGCGTTCAAGGTGTATGGAGAGAGCCAATAAACTTTCTATTGCTGCCAATTAAAAAAAAAGAAAAACTCAAATAGCCAAAAGCCATAAAAAGAATTTGTTACTGATGGGTGATAAATTATTATGTATGTTGAGTTCACAGACTTGTCAGATTTCTTTGGTTACTCATTTGGGAAAAAAATGAGACCTGAAAGTTTGAATGATAACATTTAGATAATTTTGAGGATCAAAAACTCCAAATCTCACTGAACACTTCTAGTCAGCAGAGACAGCTCCTCTCCCACTGTCTGATGCAATCTATCTTGCATTAATTGGAAACCCATTAAGACTTTAATTTAGATACCTATCTTTCAAGGGCCTGTCAATTTTCTTCATTTCTACCACTCCTCAGTGAGTCTTGAATTGTAATTATATTCAGATTCCAGCCTATCCCAGGGTGTCAGTTAAGAAATTGAACTGGAATAGCAAAAGTGTGCATGATTTTCAAATTCATGTGTTCAAAAAAACCATAGGTAATTTTTTAAAGAATTTAATAAACCAAGAGAAGAAAAATGTAAGCTCAAAGCATTGCATCTAGCATCTAGGTATCTCTTTCTCTCTCCTCTTTCTCTCTTTCAGTTAGATCTTGAAATAGATTCAATGCTAGTATACTCATTTTGAGATTTAAGTACTAGAAGTTTCTGAGTATAGTTAAGAACTATGGCAAAACCTATAAAATATTGCAAAGTAATTAACTTCCAATTAAAATAAATAAATTTATATTAAAAAAACTGTATCCAGTATCCAGTAGACAAATATGCCTATCAAGCAATTTAAATGTGGTTATTCAAATGAAGATGGGCTTTAAGTGTGAAAAACACATATCAAATTTTGAAGATTTGAAAGTCTTATATCTTGCTTCATTTGTATATCTTAAAAGCAAAATATCATTAATGCATTTTTATTTTATTACATAGTGAAGTAATGATATTTTGGATATACTGGATTAAATAAAATTTATTATTAAATTATTCTACCTGATTATTTTTAATGTGGATACTAAACATTTAAAATACTTAAGTGGCTAACACTGTATTTCTATTCAATATTATATATCTGGAAGAAAGGATCTAAAGATTTAGAGTGCTGACATAAATTTATAATGTATTTTTATTTATACACCTATAAACCCTATAACAAGGCCCAGAATTTACTCTCTTCACCAATACTTGAACAGTTCTTAGCTGAGAAGAGGGCCAAGATCCTTTAAAAATGCACAAATGAAACTATCTAGAATCCTATAGCAGAGTTTTGGGATTCTGACATTGAATCAGACACACAACTTCAGTGGGGAGGAT
This sequence comes from Aepyceros melampus, assembly GCA_006408695.1. NCBI lineage: Eukaryota > Metazoa > Chordata > Mammalia > Artiodactyla > Bovidae > Aepyceros > Aepyceros melampus. The sequence goes on from SJXQ01006558.1 coordinate 85,250, forward strand.
AGAATTCAGCTTTGACACATTATTGGTCAGTTTTCATAGATACTCTAATGTACAGCAAAGGCAGAGTGAGGATCCCTGACTCTAGCTGAGTTATAGTGTCAGTTCAGTTCAGTCACTCAGTCGTGTCTGACTCTTTGTGATCCCATGAATTGCAGCATGCCAGGCCTCCCTGTCTATCACCAACTCCCGGAGTTCACTCAGACTCACATCCATCGAGTCCGTGATGCCATCCAGCCATCTCATCCTCTGTCGTCCCCTTCTCCTCCTGCCCGCCAATCCCTCCCAGCATCAGAGTCTTTTCCAATGAGTCAACTCTTGGCATGAGGTGGCCAAAGTACTGGAGTTTCAGCTTTAGCATCATTCCTTCCAAAGAAATCCCAAGGTTGATCTCCTTCAGAATGGACTGGTTGGATCTCCTTGCAGTCCAAGGGACTCTCAAGAGTTATAGTGTAGGATATAGCATTTATTTTAAACTGGCCACTAACAAACACTTTGACTGTGTGGATCACAACAAACTGTGGAAAATTCTTCAAGAGATGGGCATACCAGACCACCTGACCTGCCTCTTGAGAAACCTGTATGCAAGTCAGGAAGCAAGTGGACATGGAACTGGACATGGAACAACAGACTGGTCCAAATAGGAAAAGGAGTACGTCAAGGCTGTATATTGTCACCCTGCTTATTTAACTTATATGCAGAGTACATCATGAGAAACTCTGGGCCAGAAGAAGCACAAGCTGGAATCAAGATTGCTGGGAGAAATATCAATAACCTCAGATATGCAGATGACACCACCCTTATGGCAGAAAGTGAAGAAGAACTAAAGAGCCTTTTGATGAAAGTGAAAGAGGAGAGTGAAAAAGTTGGCTTAAAGCTCAACATTCAGAAAACAAAGATCATGGCATCTGGTCCCATCACTTCATGGCAAATAGACAGGGAAACAATGTCAGACTTTATTTTTCTGGGCTCCAAAATCACTGCAGATGGTGATTGCAGCCATGAAATTAAAAGACACTCCTTGGAAGAAAAGTTATGACCAACCTAGATAGCTTATTAAAAAGCAGAGACATTACTTTGTCAACAAAGGTCCATCTAGTCAAGGCTATGGTTTTTCCAGTGGTCACTTTTGCATGTGAGAGTTGGAAAAGATTCTTGAGAGTCCCTTGGACTGCAAGGAGATCCAACCAGTCCATCCTAAAGGAGATCAGTCCTGGGTGTTCATTGGAAGGGCTGATGCTGAGATTGAAACTCCAATACTTTGGCCACCTGATGCAAGGAGCTGATTCATTTGAAAAGACCCTGATGTTGGGAAAGATTGAGGGCAGGAGGAGAAGGGGCTGACAGGGGGTAAGATGGTTGGATGGCATCACCGACTCAATGGACATGGGTTTGGGTGGACTCTGGGAGTTGGTGATGGACAAGGAGGCCTGGCGTGCTGCGGTTCATGGAGTCACAAAGTGTTGGACATGATTGAGTGACTGAACTGAACTGAAATACATGTCTTACACACAGTATAAACTTATGGACTCTGCATGGAGAGTGAATTACTTTTGACTATATGAGAAACTTGAAAAAAACTATATGATTCAATTGTGTTTCTAAATAAACATTTTCAATATTTTATTGAGGCAAAAATAAAGTACATATCAAACATGCTTAGGCTAGTCTGAAAACTGCACCTGCTTCCGTTGCCAAGATAAAATGACTTGGAGACCAGGATCCCATTATGTTGTGGTGATTATACAAACACTGCTTCTTCTCTAGAGGCTACAATAAATCAGAAACCAAGCATATTCTTAGAATGTGCAGTGTCAGAGAATAGGAGAGAGAGTTTTAAACGGTGATTGGTTCAATAGGCAACAGTAGAGGAGTTTCACTCCTATAGGCAAATAGAAGAAAGAGATTGATAAACAGTTTCTGGTCCTGCCACTAGTACTTAAATGTTTTCTCAAGGTTGCCAGTGGCTCAGGTTCTGGTAGATTGCCTCATAGAATTCAAATTAATACCCCTCTACTATGAAAAAGTATGTCAAGTTTTAAACCATAAACCAACACTTAGGAAAAAGGGCAAGCATCTCAATATATGTTGAGATTAGATAGACAACAAACAACACAAAATTTCTTTTAAATTACAATATGGTAAATCAGGCTATGAGTAATTGGATACTAGTGGAGTTTGTACTGAACTTTATTACATAAGCTCAACTTTACTGAGAGATCTAAGAAGTTCCTGATTTCTCAATGCTAACAAAATCATTTTAGTTTTAGGAAAAAAACAATCTTATTGCAGTGAATCAATGGACTCTCCTATACCTCAGTTAGAAGAAAATGACTTTTAGCTTGAGATCTAAAGAACGGGAAGTAGCTGGATTGGACAAAAAGAAAAAAGCAAGCATAACAACACAGAAGTGAGAAAAAATGGGCATATTTGAGGTTCTGGAAGACAACCAGTATGATTAATGCTTGATCACCAAGAATTACAGAATAAGATTACAGAGGTGGACTGGGGCCTGGTCATACCAACACTGAGACTTGGGTTTTGTTCACAATATAATGGGAAGCCCCTGAAGAATTTTAAATAGCACAGCTGAAATCATCAGTGCATAAATGTGGGGATGAGGAACCCCCACCTCAAAAGATAAAAGTAGTGATGATGAGATTATGAAGCCAAAGGTATTTTCTCAGAGAAGCTGACATGTTTGTCAGAAAGAAGGGACTGTGGAATTCAAACACTCCACAACTTTAGGTGCTTTAAGGATTGGGGAAATGAGGATCTCCTGTTGAGTAGATTGCAGGAAAAAAATAATATATCTTTGGGGAACAAGTAGTTTTAAATTGAGATAAAATTGTGAAGGGATAGAGACATTTGCAGACAACCAAAGTGTCACACTATCTAAAAATCGTAGTTACCTCAGTTGAGCAAAATTTTTGAAATTGTGACTCAAATTTCTTATTTTGAACTTAATGATGATGTCTCTGCTCACCCAATCAAACTCAAAAGCAGCAGCACCTCTACTAAATAATTTACCACTCAAAAGAATAAATTGTTTTGGAGCCATTTTTACCCTAAAAGCTGATTTAACAGATGCTTTTTAAATTGAAATGAATTAACTCTATTTTTGTCTTTCTGAAAATAACTTTGGAAAGTATCTTCCCTGACATGGGCCTCAATGTAATCTATATGTATCCTCACAAATAAATGTGTAGTTTAAACAGAAAGATTATAAGATAACTAATTTAGTGGTGTCTAATCCAATACCTTGCTAGGAAAAAAATGTTTAGTTATATCAATCATAAAACCATAGTGACAGATGCAACTACAGTCACAAAAGATGCAGCACATTTAAGCTAGCTTCATTTTAGTTGTAGAGCAAAATAGGAGCTGTTACAATGTGTCTCATCTCATTATTTTAAATAATCTCTTGGTTTAGAAATGAGATATTGACTTATGTTCAATCAAGGATTAATGACTGCTTTAATCACAATGCTTTAATTAATGCAATTAATTGAAAGGTTTATGGTCTACTAAAAATCCCGAAGTTTCAAATTCTGGGTTGCTAAAATTTAACAGAAATGAATTTTTTGTTGGAGGGCCTGTCGCTTGAGGATTGCTTCAACTTGTTTGAGTCCATGTCCATCTGGAGCTTTTCTGTCTAAGGCTGTGATAAAAGCCTTCATTGTAGACTTGAGTTCATTTCTCACAGTGTATTTTATTACTCTAGCATCAATTTCTGCACAGCATTCAGCAGAAGTACTCAGGAGTTCCTTATGCGATAGCATACAAATCAAAACAATCAACTATTATATAGCATCTATTTGTTATCATACCTTTAGACATTTTTGTATATTTACTAAATTAAATTAGATCTTTGTTGGATTAGTATGAAGAATAATTGCCTCATCCTATCTGTCTTTAGAAATTTCTAATAAAAATAATGATTCATATTTTAAGGAACTCTGAGTAATACTAAATCTTTATTGTTTTACTGTTGTGATAGTTCCTATTTATGAAAAGAGGCTTTTAAAATGATTTATTATCTCACTAATGTGTTTTTAAACTACTGGTTTCATATGCTTTTTCTAAACTTACATATACATACGAAAAGTGAAAGTGAAAGCCACTCAGTCATGTCCGACTCTTTGCAACTCCATGGACTATACAGTCCAGGGAATTATCAAGGCCAGAATACTGGAGTGGGTAGCCTTTCCCCTCTCCAGGGAATCTTGCAGACCCAGGGATCGAACCCAGGTCTCCTGCATTGCAGGTGGATTCTTTACCAGCTGAGCCACAAGGGAAGCCCTGTGTGTGTGTGTGTGTGTGTGTGTGTGTGTGTACATATATGTGTGTGTATATATACATATATGTGTGTATACATATCTGTGTACATACATATATAAATGTGTGTATGTATATATATATTTATATATCTCAAATAAATACATAGCAGTAGTATCAATGTTACTTCTCATTGTCAGTTTCTAAATCAGTGACTTCTGCTTTTTGAAAAATTTCTTCTTCAGAAAAAAATGTCAGCCCCATCTGAAAAATACCACCAAGAATCTTCATCTGGATTCTTGCTGCCATGCATTGATGTCTTGATGATTTACTCTCCTTGAGTAAAGACCTTTGTTCCTGTCTCAAGTGTGTTTCCCTTTTTTAAAATTGTTTGCCACTATTAGTGATTCTATACTAAGCACAATGAACATGGCAAATCAGCCCAATTCTGGACTCTGTTTCTTCAGCTCTTCATTGCTACCCACTTTCTGATTACTGTGTCCTTTAAATGTATTTTCACACACACACACACCCCACCCCAAACCATCAACCTATCCAGGTCTAAACCATTTGACTTCACTTTTTGAAGTACTACTCATCAACCCCTTTCTGGCTTCAACACTTCTTGTCTAGACTTAATTCATTGCTTATCATAAAACTTATTCTTCGGCCAATGCTCTCAAATCATTTGTGCATCTTATAGTTTGTTTCACCACACTGAAAAATGATTCTACATTAGTTATGACAAATGGCTCTCTATTATGCCTCCAAGCCTTTGAATATTGGTTAAGAAAACCCACAGAAATGATAAAGTTGTTTTCTCTTTGATTATATGATAAACTCTATTACATTTATTTTTGGCTAAATTTACCAGGTTTTATTAAAAAGTTTTTATACATGATCTTCTGTCCTAACTCCCAGTCCCTAACCTCTACATGCATCTCAGGAGATACTGTCTTCTCTAAGAAAGTGCTTAGTTTGGAATCTTTTTACTTTCCTACACTCAACTGTAGTATATTAGCTTCTTATTGCTGACAGATTACCATCTAGTGGCTTAACATAAGGGGCTTTCCTGGTGCCTCAGATGGTAAAGAATCTGCCTATAATACCAGAGACCTGGGTTTGATCCCAGTTGGGAAGATCCAAGGGAATGGCTACCCATTCCAGTATTCTGCTGGAGAATTCCATGGACAGAGGAGCCTGGTGGGCTATAGTCCATGGGGTCACAAAGAGTCAGCATGTTTATTCTTTCACAGTTCTGGAGGTCAGGATTCCAAAAAATGTGTCCTTTAAAATTAGTGTCAGCAGGGTGACATTCTTTCTGGAAGCTCTGGGGGAAAATCTGTTTTCTTGTCATTTTCAGCTTCTAGATGTTGTCTGTATTCTTGGTTCATGGGTCCCATAAAACAAGGGGGTTACTGTGACCTTTGCTTCCCTTTCCATATTTCCTTCTTTATCTTGACCTTCCTGCCTCCCTCTCAGGACCCTGTGGTTACATTTTGGCCCAACTAAAATAATCTAGTTTAATAATTCCCCATCTTTAAACCTTAACTTAATCACACCATCAAAGTTCCTTTTTGATATGTAAGATAACAGACTCACAAGTTTGAAGGATTAGAACCTTGGGGACTTTGTGGGAACATTGTTCAGTCATTGTACCTACAATCCTACCCAGTGTTTACCATTGCTCCTTCCTCCCTCCTATCTGAATAAACAAAAGTGTGCCTTAATTCATCAAAACAAAAAAACCACTCCACTTGTGCTTTGTTCTTGAATCTCTTTTCCTCTCATTTTCAGAACATTTTTCTCCTTAACTTATTTATTCTCCTTACAACACCAATCCTCATTTTATTCAGCATTGGTCAATCATTTACAAAACTGGATATAAAAATAACCCTCCCTCCACAAAGAAGCCAACACCATACCATTTATCTTCTTTATTTACCATTCATTCTTTAACTTCACCTCAAACTGGCTTATGCTGTCCACTTTTCTATTAATATTGTTCATTTTTCAGCCAACAAAACTGACCTTTTTGCATGTTATTAAAATAAAATACACTAAATTCTGTCATCTTTGATTTAAAAGTAGTACTTCCTAATTCTTTCCAGTTGAATTCACTGTCTCCTCTATTCCATATCCTTTTCCAGTTTTTCCTCCTTTCTGTTTGACTCTAAATGTCAGCATTCTATAATTTTTGTCTTTAGGTGTATTTTACATCTATACTCTTTCTCCAGGTTATCTTATCCAGACTCACAGCTGAGGTCTTTCCTATTATAATATCCATCCTTAACATCCAGATTTATACATTGGAGTCCTCTAGACTTCAGTATCCGGAGAAGGCAATGGCACTCCACTCCAGTACTCTTGCTTGGAAAATCCCATGGATGGAGGGGCCTGGTAGGCTGCAGTCCCTGAGGTCGCTGCGAGTTGGACATGACTGAGTGGCTTTGCTTTCACTTTTCACTTTCATGCATTGGAGAAGGAAATGGCAACCCACTCCAATGTTCTTGCCTGGAGAATCCCAGGGACAGGGGAGCCTAGTGGGCTGCCGTCTATGGGGTCACACAGAGTCGGACATGACTGAAGCGACTTAGCCACAGCAGCAGCAGCAGCAGCAGCAGATTTCAGTATCAGACTTCTTATGTGGCATCTGTTTGCCCATCAATGCCAACACAACAGAATACATTGTAATTATTTTCAAAATAGTGGCAAAGTATTAAACATCTCAATCAATGCTTTTTTTGTGTGTGTGTCCATGAAGGCATATTTTGTTTTCAAACAATGAGTTTGCCTCTTATCTGGTTTGCCTCTTCTACTCATATCTTTCAGTAGCCAGCAGAATGATTCCTTTAGAATGTAAGCAATAGCTTGCCCCTTCTCTGAGCAAAATCATTCAGCATCTTTATATATCAGACTGTACTTTAAGATGGGCAAACAGTGGAAACAGTGTCACACTTTATTTTTTTGGGCTCCAAAATCACTGCAGATGGTGATTGCAGCCATGAAATTAAAAGACGCTTACTCCTTAGAAGAAAAGTTATGACCAACCTAGATAGCATATTCAAAAGCAGAGACATTACTTTGCCGACTAAGGTCCATCTAGTCAAGGCTATGGTTTTTCCTGTGGTCATGTATGGACGTGAGAGTTGGATTGTGAAGAAGGCTGAACGCCAAAGAATTGATGCTTTTAAACTGTGGTGTTGGAGAAGACTCTGAGAGTCCCTTGGACTGCAAGGAGATCCAACCAGTCCATTCTGAAGGAGATCAGCCCTGGGATTTCTTTGGAAGGATTGATTCTAAAGCTGAAACTCCAGTACTTTGGCCACCTCAGGTGAAGAGTTGACTCACTGGAAAAGACTCTGATGCTGGGAGGGATTGTGGGCAGGAGGAGAAGAGGACGACAGAGGATGAGATGGCTGGATGGCATCACTGAGTCGATGGACGTGAATCTGAGTGAACTCCAGGAGTTGGTGATGGACAAGGAGGCCTGGCATGCTGCGATTCATGAGGTCGCAAAGAGTTGGACATGACTGAGTGACTGAACTGAACTGATGAGCTAAAAATGAGTAAATGGCATGTTTGGGTAAAGGGAAATATTGAAGAATCAATGAAAGTCTTATGAAATAGGATCATTGTGCTTTCCCATCGTGTCAGGATTTAATCTTCTCTGAAAAACATGGAAAATTTGGAACCAGAATTTCCTAAATGTTCTTATGTGGAACTAAAGTAGAAGTAAAGTAGAAGAAGTAGAAGTAAAGTAGAAGTAAAGTAGAAGTAAGGCTGATACTTCAAGACCCTACTATGGTCTATAAAACCAGACCATAATTGTTTCCTGGTGCTCCATCTGATCAATTTCCCCTGTAGTACCAGTAGATTTAGATTGTTAATACTGTTCTCTTAGCCTCTTAGCTTTTTTTCTTGAAAAAAATAAACTTTATACTTGCTAACTTCTCTGCAGGCAAGCTTTCTTCCTCCAGGTAAATGCAAGGCTTGTTCCTTTAATTTCTTATTTTCTTTTTCCTTTTTCTCCTTACTATCTGTTATGAGTTTACTTTGTGATTTCTCCTATAGAATGTAGAATCAGTGATGATGGTACACTGTCTGTATCCTCAGTGTCTTATTACTACTTAACATACTTACTAGTTATATGGCTCTTGACGTGTTATTTAACATGCATGGCCTCAGTAATACTACATCTGAAATTTAAATAATACTTGTATCATGGGATCATGGTATATGGGAATGGACTGGTATCATGGGAATGGACAAAATTATATAATATAAACCATGTAAAGTATTTAGCTCAGTTAATTAACATTAGCTTATATTACATTTTCCGTCTTCCTGGTGTCTGATTACAGATGTGGTTAATATTGTCCTTACATATCATAAATAGAAAGAGAAATATTCTGCTATCTATGTCCAGTTTTTCTGAATCAATGCATGCTGATTTATGTCCAGTTCTTCTCCCCAAATCAGTGCATCCTGATCTACTAATCTAGGCTCAGGGAATTTAGAATAGTCATTGAAGATGATATACAAGGTTGACACTTATATAGTTTGTTCATCTTTTCTCTCATTCACTCTTTTTCTCCTGGTCTTGAATATAAATGTTGTAAAGCATAGAGCTGTATTTCCAAAACATACAGCAAACTTCAGAAGAGAAATTCTTTTTCTAATATTTTTTAGAACTCCATGATAGTTAAGGTAACTACACATTTCCTTTTCTACCTTCCTTCAAAGTTTAAATTATTTCCTTCAAAAATGACCTGTCACCTGAAACTTTCAGGTGTCTGACATCTGCTTGTGTCTTTTAAAAACACTGCTTGAAAATGATAGATGAGTAGCAACTAAGGTAATTCTTCTATTATAATGGGCATATTGCAAAATCGAGCATTTGAGCTGATATTCTTCTCACTTGACAACTAATTTAATTCATGGCAACACAATGGGCTGTGAAGATTGATTGCTTATATCCCAAATTTCAAAGAAAGTAAAATATATAGTCAAATTAAATTTTTCATAGCTTAACTCCCAACAAAAGTAAATAGAGAAAGATAAGTAGAGATCCATGGAAAAGCAGATAGGAAAAGCATACCTCAAGCTGTATAAATGCAAAATGAAGTCAAAAGTTAAAATAATGTTCACAACTATCTCTGTTTGTAAAGAAGAGGAGATTCAATAAATTCTAGAGCTAATGAAAACTTAACACTATAAAGTAACCCACTCCGTATTCTTAATTTATTTATACACTCATAAAATCAGGATGCAATTAGATCCAAAGTAGCATTGTTAACAATTTAGGACAACAGAATCTCCAGATGGTCTTTAGTCAAACGTGTATATTCCTGACAGCCCAAATACAGCTTTAACTTCAGCCTAATGTATAACCATAGTAGTAGATATAATGGTCATCTGATTTAAATTCACCCATTCTAGTCCATCTTAGTTCACTGATTCCTAGAATGTCAATGTTTACTCTTGTCATCTCCTGTTTGACCACTTCCAATTTGTGTTGATTCATGGATCTAACATTCCAGGTTCCTATGCAATATTGCTCTTTTCAGCATCAAACCCTGCTTCCATCACCAGTCCCATTCACAACTGGGTGTTGCTTTGCTTTGGTTCCATCCCTTCATTGTTTCTGGAGTTATTTCTCCTCTGGTCTCCAGTAGCATATTGGGTACCTACTGATCTGGGGAGTTCATCTTTCAGTGTCCTATCTTTTTGCCTTTTCATACTGTTCATGGGGTTATCAAAGCAAGAATATTGAAATGGTTTGTCATTCCCTTCTCCAGTGAACCATATTCTGTCAGCAAGAATCCTTTGGAAGAAATGGAGTAGCCATCATTGTCAACAAACGAGTCCAAAATGCAGCACTTGGATGCAGTCTCAAAAATGACAGAATGATCTCTGTTTGTTTCTAAGGCAAATCATTCAATATCATGGTAATCCAAGTCTATGCCCCAACCAGTAACACTAAAGAAGCTGAAGTTGAATGGTTCTATGAAGACCTACAAGAACTTCTAGAACTAACACCTCCAAAAGATGTTCTTTTCATTATAGGGGACTGGAATGTCTAAGTAGGAAGTCAAGAAACACCTGGAGTAACAGGCAAATTTGGCCTTGGAGTACAGAATGAGGCAGGGCAAAGGCTAATAGAGTTCTGCCAAGAGAATGCACTGGTCATAGCAAACATACTCTTCCAACAACACAAGAGAAGACTACACATGGACATCACCAGAGGCTGACACCAAAATCAGATTGAATATATTCTTTGAGCCAAAGATGGAGAAGCTCTATACAGTCAGCAAATACAAGACTGGGAGCTAACTGTGGCTCAGATCATGGACTCCTTATTGGCAAATTCAGATTGAAATTGATGAAAGTAGGGAAAACCACTAGAGCATTCAGGTATGACCTCAATCAAATCTCTTATGACTATACATGGAAGTGAGAAATAGATGTAAGGGACTAGATCTGATAGACAGAGTGCCTGATGAACTATGGATGGAGGTTTGTAACATTGTACAGGAGACAGGAATCAAGAACATCCTCATGGAAAAGAAATGCAAAAGAGCAAAATGGCTGTCTGTGGAGGCCTTACAAATAGCTATGAAAAGAAGGGAAGCAAAAAGCAAAGGAGAAAGGGAAAGATATACCCATTTGAATGCAGAGTTCCAAAGAATAGCAAGGGGAGATAAGAAAGCCTTCCTCAGAGATCAGTGCAAAAAAATAGAGGAAAACAATAGAATGGGAAAACTAGAGATCTTTTCAAGAAAATTAGAGATACAAAGAGAACATTTCATTCAAAGATGGGCTCAAGAAATAAGAGAAATGGTATGGACCTAACAGAAGCAGAAGATATTAAGAAGAGGTGGCAAGAATACACAGAAGAACTGTACAAAAAAAGACCTTCACAACCCAGATAATCACGATGGTATGATCACTCACCTAGAGCCAGACATCTTGGAATGTGAAGTCAAGTGGGCCTTAGAAAGCATCACTATGAACAAAGCTAGTGGAGGAGATGGAATTCCAGTTGAGCTTTTTCAAATCCTGCAAGATGACGCTATGAAAATACTGCATTCAATATGCCAGCAAATTTGGAAAACTCAGCAGTGGCCACAGGACTGGAAAAGGTCAGTTTTCATTCCAATCCCAAAGAAAGACAATACCAAAGAATGCTCAAACTACTGCACAATTGCATTCATCTCACATGCTAGTAAAGTAATGCTTAAAATTCTCCAAGCTAGGTTTCAGCAATGCATGAACCGTGAATTTCCAGATGTTCAAGCTGGTTTAGAAAAGGCAGAGAAACCAGAGATCAAATCACCAACATCCGCTGGATCATGGAAAAAGCAAGAGAGTTCCAGAAAAACATCTATTTCTTCTTTTTTGAATATGCCAAAGCCTTTGACTATATGGATCACAATAAACTGCGGAAAATTCTGAAAGACATGGGAATACCTCAAAACCTGACCTGCCTCTTGAGAAACCTGTATGCAGGTCAGGAGGTAACAGTTAGAACTGGACATGGAACAACAGACTGGTTCCAAATAGGAAAAGGAGTATGTCAAGGCTGTTTATTGTCACCCTGCTTATTTAACTTATATGCAGAGTACATCATGAGAAAGGCTGGGCTGGAGGAAGCACAAGTTGGAATCAAGATTGCCAGGAGAAATATCAATAACCTCAGATATGCAGATGACACCACCCTTATGGCAGAAAGTGAAGAAGAACTAAAGAGCCTCTGGATGAAATTGAAAGAGGAAAGTTAAAAAGTTGGCTTAAAGTTCAATTCAGAAAACTAAGATCATGGCATCCGGTCCCATCACTTCACGGCAAATAGATGGGGAAATAGTGGAAACAGTGCTGACTTTATTTTTCTCGGCTCCAAAATCACTGCAGATGGTGATGGTAGCCATGAAATTAAAAGACGCTTACTCCTTGGAAGGAAAGTCATGACCAAACTAAACAGCATATTAAATAAATTTATGTTTAAAAAAAAAAAAAAACAGACACATTACTTTGCCAACTAAAGTCTGTCTAGTCAAGCCTGTGGTTTTTCCAGTGGTCCTGTCTGGATGTGAGAGTTGGACTATAAAGAAAGCTGAGCACCAAAGAATTGTTGTTTTTGAACTGTGGTATTGGAGAAGACTCTTGAGAGTCCCTTGGACTGCAAGGAGATTCAACTGGTCCATCCTAAAGGAGATCAGTCCTCGGTGTTCATTGGAAGGACTCATGTTGAAGCTGAAACTCCAATACTGTGGTCACCTGATGCGAAGAGCATCTATGTATTTAAGAGCATCTTCTATATTTAATCTCTGTGGTTAAGAAAAATTCAAACCACAAAAATTATTGATGAAGTAATGACCAATACATTTTTCCTGGAATAATGTATATAAAATTGACTGCATACACTTTATTTCTTCAATTTTTTTATGTATATGTTTTCAGCTCCTCTCTAGATGGCCAACATCTGGTTGGTATCAGTTAAGTTATTTAGTTTAAGTTATCAGTGAATTTATAGTTAGTTAGTTATGTGATTCTCCATTAGTTTTCCCTCACATAACTAACTATAATGTCATATAATTATATGATAATTTTATGTAACAACTGAACGAGAAGGTTCGGTGGGTAGAATAATGGAGGCCAAAAAATGTTCCTGTTTTAGTCTTCCAAATTTATGAATATGTAACTTTTCATTGTAAAGCTACACAATTACACAGAGTGTAATTGAGTCAATGACCTTGAGATGGAGATTATGTTCAGCTCAGTTCAGTTCAGTCCTCAGTTGTGTCCAACTCTTTGCGACCCCATGAATCGCAGCACGCCAGGCCTCCCTGTCCATCACCATCTCCTGGAGTTCACTCAGACTCATGTCCATCAAGTCCGTGATGCCATCCAGCCATCTCATCCTCTGTTGTCCCCTTCTCCTCCTGCCCCCAATCCCTCCCATCATCAGAGTCTTTTCCAATGAGTCAACTCTTCCCATGAGGAGTTTCAGCTTCAGCATCATTCCCTCCAAAATATCCCAGGGCTGATCTTCTTCAGAATGGGCTGGTTGGATCTCCTTGCAGTCCAAGGGACTCTCAAGAGTCTTCTCCAACACTACAGTTCAAAAGCATCAATTCTTGGATTGTGTTAATTTGTCATAGCAGCAATGGGAAACTAATACAGAAGTTGTGAGTGGATTAATTATGAAATGAATTATAATATGTAAACATATTAGAAGATTATTTCACTATTAATCATATCTTCTGAATTAATTACTGTATTAATTTACTATTTTTCCCCTTAAATCAAATTTTATTTTTTCGCCTCGCCATGTGGCTTTGCGGATTTAATTCCCAGACCAGGGATTGAACCTGCACCTTTGGCAAGGAAAGCATAGAGTCCTAACTGCGGGATCACCAAGGGATTTCATTAATTTACTTTTAATCATGATATTATGAGAAGTAATTAGCAGGAGAGCTAAACAATATAGAAGGAAATAGATTAAAGAGAAGTGTAGTAATTCAGCATGTGATTTCAATATGAAAAAAATAGAGACGTGTCTTATTATGGTATTGTAACAAATCAGGAAAAGGACCACTAACAAGTCTAAACCTTGGTTTTCCAGAGGCAATTATTTATGAAATTTTCTTGAGCAGTGAGAGAAGAGGGAACATAGTACAGTAAAATTACCTTTATTCACAAAAATATGTTTTATGATATTTTAAGCACACTTACTTTCTAGAGAGATATATATATACATACATATAAAAATATAGGTACTAAATTTACTTTAAATAAATTAACTTTCTGTTGGAACTAGATGATAAAATAAGAGATAGTATTTATGATCTTATATTTTATAATGCTAATAAACCTCCTAATAAAAATTATAGATGTTTTCTAGAAACAGAATGAGCAATGTATATTTTATTTGAATAATTTTATAAATGAAACACTTCTATAAAATTGACTTTTGATCATTCAGGACTTGAGCATTTGTTTTTGAGGCACTTCTGCTGTTCTGAACAGTTTTGGCATCAGACTTTTTGATTCGGTTTTGGCTCTGGCTCATGTGCCTTGGGGTGATAGACTGTGGGTGACCATCCAAGTGCATCCACAACATCTGGAGCCCAAGTCCCCACTGAGGAAAAACAGCAGGGCTAGCAGAAATGATGCCAGATGTGCTATAATTATTGTATTTGCAAAAGAAGTTGGTTTTCTATACTCTTGTCCGTTTTAATACTTCAAAAAACTCTGGTAAAAATCTGGTATTTTATTTAGGGTCTGTGGCAGTATTAAAAATCTATATGAATCCATTGGTAATAATAATAAAACATAATTTGCTATTTGGGCCTACAATTGGTAGGGAGCCTGACAAATAAACAGCAGATTGTTAGGTATCATTTAACTCAACAAATGATTCAGAAGCACTTTTAAGAAGGACTGATGGTGTGGTTTCCTCTTTCTTCTGTTTTAAATCATTGTTAATTCCTTAGACCACAAGAGGTAGCTTTTAAGCACAGTAAGATGATCCAATATAATTCCATTTCAGACTATTCAACAGAAATAGGCACAATCATATTCATAGCAAGATAAATTAGTTAAAGTGTTAAAGTCCTCATAGAGTCAAGGACCTAGGAATACGAGAACACACAGGGTAGTGCTAGCAGTTTAGTTGCTAAGTCGTGTCCAACTTTTGTGACATTGTGGACTGTAGCCTGCCAGGCTTCTCTGTCCATGGGGCCCTCCAGGCAAGAATACTGGAGCGGGTTGCCATTTCCTTCTCCAAGAATACACACAGAAGACCACAATGATTTACAGCTCTTCCTTGTCCTCTCCTAGCTTCCTCCTCCCCACACCCACACCAATTTCCTTCATGTTAACAATATGCCCAGCTTCAGCCAGCAAAACTTACAAGGCAAAAGTGCTGGGAAGCTTTTGGCAAAACATTTATTTCCTTACACACATGGAAGAAAAGAGCTTTATCTTACTGCTTTTGCTATGTTATCTTATTTGAAATATAGATTTGATACTAGAAATGTGGTGGTCCTATTATAATCATTAGGTGATAAAAGAAGCACCAACACTAGGGACCATCAGTTCAGTTCAGTTCAGTCGTGCAGTCGTGTCCCACTCTTTGTGACCCCATGAATTGCAGCACGCCAGGCCTCCCTGTTCATCACCAACTCCTGGAGTTCACTCAGACTCACGTCCATTGAGTCCGTGATGCCATACAGCCATCTCATCCTCGGTTGTCCCCTTCTCCTCCTACCCCCAATCCCTCCCAGCATCAGGGTCTTTTCCAATGAGTCAACTCTTCGCATGAGTTGGCCTAAGTACTGGAGCTTCAGTTTTAGCATCATTCCTTCCAAAGAAATCCCAGGGTTGATTCCTTCAGAATGGACTGGTTGGATCTCCTTGCAGTCCAAGGGACTCAACAGTCTTCTCCAACACCACAGTTCAAAAGCATCAATTCTTCTGCGCTCAACCTTCTTCACAGTCCAACTCTCACATCCATACATGACCACAGGAAAAACCATAGCCTTGACTAGACGGACCTTAGTCGGCAAAGTAACGTCTCTGCTTTTGAATATACTATCTAGGTTGGTCATAACTTTTCTTCCAAGGAGTAAGCATCTTTTAATTTCATGGCTGCAGTCACCATAGAGGAGAATAAAAGAACAGATCCTGGGTGATTTGTTGAGCAGCCGAACTGATGCCAGCAGCTGCTCCACCCCCACAGCCTTCTTGTTAAGTGGAATAATAAATCTTTGCATAATTTAGGCCCTTATTAATTCAACTTTTGCTACTTGCAGCTGATAGCTTTTCAAGTTGACAGACAAAATACAAATATCATGTAGTAGAAAGGGACTAAAGTAAACTATTTAATAAGCTACCAGGGAAGCCCAAGAATACGGGAGTGGGTAGCCTATCCCTTGTCCAGCATATCTTCCTGACCCAGGAATCGAGTTGGGATCTTCTGCATTGCAGCCAGATTCTTTACCAGTTGAGCTACCAGGGAAGCCCAGATATTATGTGTGTGTGTGTATATATATATATATGGATATGGATATGATAAATATAAATCATGTAAGAATAAATAATGATGAGAGATCTCCTTTAAATGCAGGCTAGTAGAGATTTTTCCAGAGGAGACTTTTTTTTTTAATACATGGGTGAATAGGATATCGTGTCACTTAAAATATTGAGCAGCTTTCAATCACTTAGGTGATAAAATTCTGAAATAGTAAAAACCTTCAAGGTCCAATGATAAACTGAACTTAGACACCATGTCCAACTTCTCCAGCAAAGGATCTCACTACCTCAAACCTTAAATGGCGTCAAACCTATCATTGTTTTCCTACAATTCACTTACTCATTGGGCTTTTCTGGTGACTCAGCTGGTAAAGAACAGCTTGCAATATGGGGGACCTGGGTTCAATCTCTGGGTTGGGAAGATCCCCAGAGAAGGGAATAGCGACCCACTCTAGTATTCTGGCCCTAGAGAATTCCATGGGCTGTATAGTCCATGGGGTCCCAAAGAGTCATACACGACTGAGTTACTTTCACTTTCACTGTTTTCCTCCAATTCACTCACTCATTCATTTATTCATTCAAAAATATTCATGAGCACTAATTATGTGCAAAGCATTGTCATAGAAAACAAACAAAACCCTTCTGCAGATATACGTTTAGCGTTATCTTTTTCCCAATGCTGATGTATAAATTAGACCAAAAGTTCCATAGCAGCAGGGATTGTACTTCTTTTTGCTCAACATTTTATTCCAAGCAGCTAGCAGTATTCCTGGTACATGACAAGAAATCTCATAGTATTTATTAAATGCATGAGTGAATAGATGAGTCTGCCTCTGCTATTTTATGAAAACAATAGAAAGCATTTGGCAAGTTTTCTTTTTTAACTTCCTATTGCAAATCTCTGGATAAATCAGGAAATTATTGTTTCTATAATGTTGAGATAATTGTACTGTCCAAATCAAAACAAATAGAATTTAAAAAATTAAAATATTTTACTATCAATTTTGTGGGCAGTATTTCAAATACTGTATTAAGTACAGGAATAGTTTACAACATACTTTTGAACATTTCAAAGCTGTAGTTATGCTTTGAAAAATATCTTTAAAATAACAGAACTTTACTGATTTGAATTATTACTTACTGTGACATTCTGCCTGTAGGCTTTTCTTACTTCAGTCTGTATGACCAATGAGTCCTACCTTACTAATACTAACACAGTTACTTTACTTTTTAATGTTGAGGTTATGAAGCATCTATAATTCTTAAATTCTTTGTGATTTTTCTTCACAGTACCTTCTGAAGTCAAAGGTCTCCAAAAGCAAATAGAGAAGCTATAGATGGACTCAGTAGGGAACCAACCACACAGAATGAGTTGAATTACACCATGGGAACCAGTTTTGAAGATAGTCTCTCTGGGTCAGGCTGGAGTACAGTGTTAATGTCAAACAACCATCCACACAAACCAAGGTTTCCTGTGACTTCAGCAGTTGTTCCCATTAAAGTAGTCAATTGAGTTCCTTATAATGATTGAGTCCATTTATACAGGTCTGTATCTATTCCAAAAGAAAGTACACTGGTTATGATGGACTTAATACCTTTACCAGTGACCTCACTGTTTGTTTTATATAGACTCTGTACTGCCTATTTCCACATATCTTTGCTGTCTATGTAACCACCTACCATAGAATCACGATTGTGAATTAAAAATAAAATTCTGGTATTGAAGGGCCTGCTAGGATCCGGAAATATACCCCACATTTCCTTTATCAGAAAATACACTATTTTTATAAATGTAATGAATCATTGGCTTCCCTGGTGGCTCAGTGGTAAAGAATCCATCTGCCAATGCAGGAGACACAAGTTCAATCCCTGGGTCAGGAAGATTCCCTGAAGAAGGCAATGACAATCCACTCAAGTATTCTTGCACGAGTCTGGTGGGCTGCAGTCCTTGGGGTCACAAACAGTCGGACATGAATTAGTGACTAAACAACAAAACAACAAATGAATCACTGTGTTACTTTCACCTAAGACATCCCAAATAATAAAAGCACATGCAATCAAAATACCATATTTCCAATCAAATAAAGATTAGTATCCCAGAAGCAAAGGAAGAAAAAGTGCTATATAAATTATAAAAATGTAATTATTTGGTTTAGCTAAAGTTCTTTGAGTTCTTAGGGAAAGAGTTCAATGTGAATATAAAGAATTATGATTTTTATAAGCTAGGTAACTCATAACAAGAAAACAGCTTCTATAATTTAAAGAATATTTTTATTAGTTTTAAAATTATAGTTGTGATAGTAGTACATAATTTCAGTATAGCTAGGAAAGGGAGAAAAATATTAATTACACTTATTAGAAAAGAATTAAAGACAGTATTTTAGCTTAAGATAAACAATACAGAATAAGAATTTCATAAAAGCATAATATTTTATTGCATCTACATTTTTATTCTAACCCTGGGTTTCATAATTGTTAAAGCTGGTTTCCTTGTGTTGATGGTCCATTGTATAAATTGACTTGGGATACAATGGACATTCTACTGATATTTGTAAACTTCAATTTATGTTTAGCTAGTAAAATACATATACAGCATCTTTGCAGTAATTAGATAAATATGATTTTATTAAAAAATCAATGTAAATTTATTTCAAAAGCTGGGATATATTGGGTTTATCTGAATTTCTTTTTTTTTAATTTGCATATTTAAAAAGCAACAAAGCAAAAGGCAGTCTAAGGAAATGTTCAGGCATTTTTACTTGAGTATTTTGGTAAATTATTCTATAAACAATTTTAGAAATGAACTATCTTTTTGGGAAGACATGCTATTGTGATTGATAATTTTCTTCAGATGCTTGGGAAGGTTTTTTAAGTAAATGAGTTCATGTTCTATTTACTTGATCACTGTCAAAAAATGCCCATTCCCATTCCAAACCACTATCATAAGCAGAAAAGATAAATGTCTTGCTGTTTGGCTCCAGGTTTATAATCATGACTTCTTCCATCTAGCTACTATCCAGAGAAAGCAATGGCACCCCACTCTAGTACTCTTGCCTGGAAAATCCCACGGACAGAGGAACCTGGAAGGCTGCAGTCCATGGGGTTGCTGAGTTGGATACGACTGAGCAAATTCACTTTCACTTTTCACTTTCATGCATTGGAGAAGGAAATGGCAACCCACTCCACTGTTCTTGCCTGGAGAATCCCAGGGATGGGGGAGCCTGGTGGGCTGCCATCTATGGGGTCACACAGAGTTGGACACGACTGAAGTGACTTAGCAGCAGCAGCAGCAGCTACTATCCAGCAGAGGTTTCTCACTGCATTTAGGATAAACTCCAAATCCCTTCACACAGTCCAGAAGATTCAACCCGACTGTGATGGTTAGTTTTATGTGTCAACTTAGTTGAGACATAGTACTTAGTACTAAGTACTTATACTATGTCCTAACAGTACTTAGGATAAGTACTTAGTTATTTAATCAAACACCAATGCAAGTGTTGCTGTTAACCTAGATGGTTAACATGTATAATCAGCTGACATTAAATAACATGATTACCCAATGTGGTTGGGCTTCACTCCCAGTGAAAATCCATAGGGGCAAAACCTGAGCTGTCCTAGAGAAGAAAATCTGTCTCATAGCTACAGTATCTATTTATATCTGAATTTCTACTCTGCTAACCTGTCCTACAGATTTTGGAATTGGCAGCCCCCTCAATTGTACAAGCTAGTTTCTTAAAATCAGTCTCTGTGCATGTATATATGTGTATGTATACACATGCATATCCTGTTGGTTCTGTTTCTCTGGAGAATCCTGATTGATACAATGATATTTTCCTTCAGATAGTTTAAAAATTCCTTTTTAGTCACTGGGAATGGATATTTGACTTAGCAAATTAAATACAAAGGACTTTAAGAGATAATTGTGTTTGGATGCAACTTCCTCCAAAACATTAGCTAATTGCTTTCTTTTCTATAAATTGACCTCAGCTGACTCCTGGCTCCCCACCTTTTTCTGTATATCTAAATATCTGTCTGTTAATCTTTGTCTTGTGATATTATTTGAAAACTAATAATGATCTACATTAAGAAAAATATATTTGCACACTCTGAATCTTGATTCTACTCATTTCTTGTTTAATCTGGTTCATGTTATGAAATGGCTGAGGTAAATATTTCAAGATTCTTGATATCTATTTTGCTTTTCATATGTTTCAACAGACCTTTTAACTCAAGTTACTAAGTATGCTTAGCGATTCAAAGTTAATAGTTACAAATACATTTAATATTTTTCAGACTTGTTTAGTAATGTCTTGCATATGTGCTAAATTCCTTCATTCTTGTCCCACTCTTTGTGACCTTATGGACTGTAGCCCACCAAGCTCCTCTGTCCAAGGGATTCTCCAGGCAAGAACACTGGAGTGAGTTGCTGTGCCCTCCTCCAGGGGCTCTTCCCAATCCAGGGATGAACCCATGTCTCTTACATCTCCTACATTGGCAGACAGGTTATTTACCACTAGCTCCATCTGGGAAGCCCCTATTACTGTCTTACCTCTTTGATATTTGTTGCTTTTGCTATTTTAAAGACATTTGTTTCTCATTCCCCAAAGAAAGGGTAACATCTCAAAATTACAATGTTTTTTCAAATTTTTGTTTATGAGTGAACTGCTTTATAAAAATGTTTTCCTGCTAAATACTACCAGTAATATAAAAATGTATAAGTGTTTATAACTGAGCCTTTCTGTTCTCTCTTGCTCCCATTTCTTTCTAATTATACACCATATTTGTCTGGAAATAGGATATTTACTCCTTAATAGGCATTTCTCCTCCTGCTGTTCATTCTTTAGCGAAAGTCACAATCCCACATTTGTGGCATTATAATCATCTCTACAGTTACTAATTGTTCTAAAATGCTACTTCAGGTGAGGATATACAGCAGGGAGCCAGTAAACTACCAAAAAACAAAGCTATTTCCAACTCTGCATATATCTTTGTGTGAAGAAGGGAATGATTCTAAAATAGAAGTTGATTACTTGCAACTATTTCAAGTTATGTTGGTTTTAAAGATTCAATAATAGGTCATGATTCTTAGTTATTTTATAGTGTTTATTGTAATTGATTTTTAATCTTTTTAATCTCATAACCAAATATAATTAAACACTGTTTTTTTTTTTTTTTTGTTGTAGAATGCAGTTTATGTTTATGCTAGTCCAAAGGCACAAAACTTCAAATTATTTCCTGAAGGTAATTACTTGGGAAAATTTTGTGTGAGAACATCTGGATGAAAATAAACTATAAAATAAAGTCTGCAGAGATAACTTGGATTTTATAATTAGAATTATATTAGAAGAAAATTGATTATAAATGTTGGACTCTGCTTCAATATCTGTATGTTGTAATATTATATAAGAGAAACCCAACTAAGATGGTAGGTATTGCAACAGGGCCTCAGAGGGTAGACACATTGAAACCATAACCACAGAAAACTATCAATCTAATCACATGGACCACTGCCTTGTCTAAATCAGTGAAACTAA
This sequence comes from Aepyceros melampus, assembly GCA_006408695.1. Lineage (NCBI taxonomy): Eukaryota > Metazoa > Chordata > Mammalia > Artiodactyla > Bovidae > Aepyceros > Aepyceros melampus. Next base: position 107,098 of record SJXQ01006558.1, read on the forward strand.
GCCATGCCTTGTGAGGCCACCCAAGACGGGTGGGTGATGGTGGAGAGTTATGACAAAATGCGGTCCATTGGAGAAGGGAATGGCAAACCACTTCAGTGCTCTTGCCTTGAGAACCCCATGAGCCCTATCAAAATAAAAAAGATAGGACACTGAAAGATGAACTCCCCAGGTTGGTAGGTGCCAAATATGCTCCTGGATATCAGTGGACAAATAACTCCAGAAAGAATGAAAGGGTAGAGCCAAAATCAAAACAATACCCAGTTGTGGATGTGACTGGTGATAGAAGCAAGATCTGATGCTTTAAAGAGCAATATTGCATTGGAACCTGGAATGTTAGGTCTATGAATCAAGGCATATTGGAAGTGGTCAAAAAGAAGATGGCAAAAGTGAACATCAACAATCTAGGAATTGGAGAACTCAAATGGACTGGAATGGGTAAATTTAACTGAGATCATCATCATATCTACTACTGTGGGCAGGAATCCCTCAGAAGAAATGGAGTAGCCATCATGGTCAACAAAAGAGTCCGAAATGCAGTACTTGGATGCAATCTCAAAAATGACAGAATGATCTCTGTTCGTTTCCAAGGCAAATCATTCAATATCACAGTAAGCCAAGTCTATGCCCCAACCAGTAATGCTGAAGAAGCTGAAGTTGAACAATTCTATGAAGACATACAAGACCTTTTAGAAATAATGCAACCAAAATATGTCTTTTTCATTACAGGGGACTGGAATGCAAAAGTAGGAAGTCAAGAAACACCTGGGGTAACAGGCAAATGTGACCTTGAAATACGGAATGAAGCAGGCTAAAGGCTAATAGAGTTTTACCAACAGAAAGCACTGGTCATAGCAAACATCCTCTTCCAACAACAAAAGAGAAGACTCTACACATGGACATCACCAGATTGATTATATTCTTTGCAGCCAGAGATGGAGAAGGTCTATACAATCAGCAAAAACAAGACCGGGAGCGACTGTGACTAAGTTCATGAACTCCTTATTGCCAAATTCAGACTTAAATTAAAGAAAGTAGGGAAAACCACTAGACCATTCAGGTATGACCTATACAAATCCCTTATGATTATACAGTGGAAGTGAGAAATATATTTAAGGGACTAGATCTGATACATACAGTTCTTGATGAACTATGGATGGAGATTTGTGACATTGTACAGGAGAGAGGGATCAAGAGCATCCCCATGGAAAAGAAATGCAAAAAAGCAAAATGTCTGTCTGGAGAGGCCTTAAAATAGCTGTGAAAAGAAAACAAGTGAAATGCCAAGGAGAAAAGGAAAGATATACCCATTTGATTGCAGAGTTCCAAAGAATAGCTAGGAGAGAAAAAAAAAAAAGCGTTCCCCAGTGATCAACACAAAGAAATAGAGGAAAACAATAGAATGGGAAAGACTAGAGGTCTCTTCAAGAAAATCAGAGATACCAAAGGAAAATTTCATGCAAAGATGGGCTGTATAAAAGACAGAAATGGTCTGGACCTAACAGAAGCAGAAGATATTAAGAAGAGGTGACAAGAACACACAGAAGAGCTGTACAAAAAAAGACCTTCACAATCCAGATAATCACGATGGTGTGATCACTCACTTAGATCCAGACATTCTAGAATGTTAAGTCAAGTGGACCTTAGAAAGCATCACTACAAACAAAGCTAATGGAGGTGACGGAATTCCAGTTGAGTTATTTCAAATCCTGAAAGATGATGCTGTGAAAGTGTTGCACTCAATATGCCAGCATTTTTGGAAAACTCAGCAGTGGCCACAGGTCTGGAAAAGGTCAGTTTTCATTCCAATCCCACAGAAAGGTAATA
>SJXQ01006559.1:0-15511 GCA_006408695.1 Aepyceros melampus
TGAAACTGTTGTTCTTATAAGCAAACAGCAATGTGAAGCCTTAAGCAAGCAGGGAGAGCACCATGTGATGGCAAAGGTAGAGACTGGAATTGTAGAGTTGCAAGCCAAGGGATACCTAAAATTTCTAGAAAACCATCAGAAGCTAGGAGGAGACAAGGAAGGAGTCCCTGTAAGTTTACACAGAAAATATGGCTCTGCCAACACCTTGATTTCAGGCTTCTTGGCCTTTAGAAATGTTGAAACAATAAATTTCTGCTTTGAACTACTAAAAAGTTAATATGTCAATTTGTTATTACACATTGGGAAATTATTATACCCTGGGTCCTAAAAGTAAATGGAGGAGATGACAGGAGCAGGGGTTTCTGGTCAGTGGACTGGGTGAAGGTTGAAGAACAAAAAGAATGAAATTTTTCTTCCAAAGACCACAGTTAATAATCAAGATCTTTTCCTTCATCTTGTTTCCCCTTTCCTGCACTAAAACTATGCCAAATATTAAACTGTTCTCTGAATGTTTTTCACAGTTATAAACACTTGAATTAAGTTAGAGCTTAAATTCAGATTATGTTCTACTAGCCTAGATGAAACAGAGAGTCAAATATTTCTTAATAGTTTAGGCACATGTCTCACCAAAATCTTTTCCTTGTAAATCTCTTAGATTTATGTCCATTTTGAGTTAATTTTTGTACATAGTGCAAGGTGTTAAATTCAGTTTTTTGCATAATGATGTCCAAATACTACAGCATCATTTAATCAAGTCTATCATTTCTTAATGAACTACCTTTTTGGCAATCCAATGAAATTTATAAGTAGGACTGTTTCTAGCCTATCCTTTCTATTTCATTGATTTCTGTGTCCATTCTCTAGCAAATAACATACTTTCTTGATTACTATAGCTTTAGATTAAGTCTTAAAATCATATTGTGTGAGATCTCTAAATTTGTTCTTTACAAAATACGTTTCAACTATTCTAGATCTTTTTCCTTTTCCATTGTCAGTTTATACAAAAAGAATGGCTTGTATCTGAACTGTGTACCATTATTTATAGATTAATTTGGAGAGAATTGACATCATGACCATATTTTATCTTTTAATCTAATAAATAGGTCATAGGTCTTCATTTGATCTAAGCCTTCCTGATTTCTCTCAACACTGTTTTATAACATTCAGCATGAATATTTCCTAATTATTTCATGTTTTATATTACTACTTTAAATGATACTATTTTTTAAAATTCAATTTCCACTTCTTCACTGCTGGTGTGTACAAATAAAACTGAGATTTTATATTAATTTTGTACCCAACAAACTTGTGAAAATATTTATTAGATTTAGTAGCTTTTTCATAGATTATTCTGAATTTTTTGGTAGAAAACTATACAGTCCATGGAATTCTCCAGGCCTGAATGCTGGAGTGGGTAGCTGTTCCCTTCTCCAAGGGATCTTCCCAACCCAGGGGTCAAACCCAGATCTACTGCATTGCAGGCAGATTCTTTACCAGCTGAGCCATGAGGGAAGCCCAGAAAATTATGCCATTTATGAATTAGAACAATATTAGTTTATCCTTTCCAATCCTTTTTTTTCTTGCTTTATTGCACTGAACAGAACCCCTAGTATGATGTTGAAGAGGAAAGATGAGAGCAGGCATAATACTTGTTTTCTGATATTACCGGAATAGTATTCAGCCTTTTACCATTAATTATTAGCTGTAGGATTTTTCTGTAGATTCCCTTTATTGGAGTGAGAAAGGTTCCTTATATTCCTAGTATAACAAGAATTTTCATCATAAATGAGTGTTGGATTTTGCCAAAAATTTTCTATATTCTAGTCAATTTTTGATCAGGTATTTTCTTCCCTCTTTGAGGGGAACTGCTGCAGTCCATGGGATCGCTAGGAGTCGGACACGACTGAGCGAGTTCACTTTCACTTTTCACTTTCCTGCATTGGAGAAGGAAATGGCAACCCACTCCAGTGTTCTTGCCTGGAGAATCCCAGGGACGGCGGAGCCTGGTGGGCTGCCGTCTATGGGGTCGCACAAAGTCGGACACGATTGAAACGACTTAGCAGCAACAGCAGCAGCAGCCGCTCCACTGTTCTTTCATGTCCGTTCCCTCCCCGTTGTCCTTTTGATTTTTCTGTCTCATCTTATATCCAGCATCATTCTAGTGACTTGAACAACTATCCTTCCAGTTTTTCTTGGTTTAACCCCAAATTTCATCTCTACTCTCTATTTACCCAGCCTGGGAAGAAGCCTTTTCACCACATCCTCATCCTCCATCACACAATACTGTATGTACCTCTTTGACATCACATAACCTAGTAAGCATGAAAATTGCTATTATATAAATACCATTTGATACGTTTATTTCATTGTAATTTATTTCCTTTACACAATAGGTTGATATTGTTCAAATTTATCATGATTTCATTGTTTGGGGGTTCCGTTACATAGGTTTATGTTTCGACAACACCAACCTGTTTCTGTTATGCTAGCAGATCAACAAATTGGCAGAGTCTGAATATTTTGAGTCTCACTGACAAAAAAAAAAAGCCATTTCCTTTACTATTTACATTTAAAGCAACCACCAGATTTAATATGATTAATGTATATTACATAAGAGTGATAATGGTCTCATCCTGGGAGTTTTGTAATTTAGCAACTTGATTTTCCATAACTTAGTCTTCCCTCTCATCTATGACCCGCCAGGGAATGATATCCTTATTTTATATACCAGTTTTTTCATATCTCAGCACTTGAATAATTTCTCCTTTTTCCCAATAGGGCTGCTTCACCTTGATCTGTTTTCGTCTTTCCTAGTTCTCCTTACTGTTCTTTATTTCCTCTAAGTCTCAAACCCATTATGTTTTCTCTCTTCAGGCTGCTACCTGATATTGTTTCTTACTTATGTTCAACATTCCATGAATATACAAAGAAGCCCCTGGCCAAATGTTTCCAAAATTTATTTTAAAAATAAATGAATATAACAAATAATACCAACCTTGCTGCTGCTGCTGCTAAGTTGCTTCACCCTCATAATATTGGAGTAAGATCTATTTAAGGAAATGGTAAAACTCTTATGTTGCCCATATGCACAAGAAAATCCTGAAATCCTAAAAGAAGCAATAATATGGAAAGTTCAACTTTTATGACTCATTCAGTCCAGTTCCTCATTCATAGACAAGAGATGTAACCTCAAATACGTTTAAATATATTTTGAACTTAAGAGAAACTTACAAACTATATCATGACAGAAGATGTGATCTGTTTACTTATATAGTATTTTACGACTTTTGAACTAGTAGTCAACATTTAAAATTTTGGACATTTTATATAAAATTCTGATTTTTGTTTTTCTTTTTCTATTGAAGTATATTTGATTTATAATATTATATTAGTTTCAAGTGTGCAACATAGTGATTCAATATTTTTATATATTATACTCCATTTAAAGTACTTATAAAATAATGGCTGTATTTCACTGTACTATAAAATATATCTTGTTGCTTATCTATTTTAAAAAATAATAGTTCATACCACTTAATCACCTATTGCTGTCTTGCCCTTCTCTGCTTTCCTGTCCCCACTGGTAAGTACTAGTTTGTTTTCTATGTGAGTCTTTCTGTTTTGCTGTATAAATTCATTTTATTGGTTAATTTGACATGTAAGTGTTGAGCATTTGTTTTTCTCTGATTTATTTCACTATGTATAATGCATTCTATATTCATCCACATTGTTGTACATGACAGAATTTCATTATTTATTAAGGTTGTGTAATACTCATTACTTTGCCAACAAAGGTCTGTCTAGTCAAGGCTTTGGTTTATCCAGTAGTCATGTATGGATGTGAGAGCTGGACTATAAAGAAGGCTGAGTGCAAAATAATTGATGCTTTTGAACTGTGGTGTTGGAGAAGACTCTTCAGAGTCCCTTGGACTGCAAGGAGATCCAACCAGTCCATCCTAAAGGAAATCAGTCCTGAATATTCATTGGAAGGACTGATGCTGAAGCTGAAACTCCAATACTTTGGCCACCTGATGCAAAGAACTGACTCATTAGAAAAGACTCTGATGCTGGGAATGATTGAAGGTAGGAGGAGAAGGGGATGATAGAGGATAAGATGGTTCAATGGCATCACTGACTCAATGAACATGAGTTTGAGTAAGCTCCAGGAGTTGGTGATGGACAGGGAAGCCTGGCATGCTGCAGTTCATAGGGTTGCAAAAAGTCAGACACAACTGAATGACTGAACTGAACTGAACTGAACAGAATATTCATACTCATACACACACATATATATACATACACCTATGCCACATCTTTACCCATTTATTTGTTGATGGACAATTAGATTGCTCCCATATCTGGCTACTAAAAATAATTCTACGAATGTTGGGATGCATGCATCTTTTCAAATTAGTGGGGTTTTTTTCTTCAGATATATACCCAGTAGTGGAATTATTGGACCATATATGGTAGTTCTGTTTTTAGTTTTGAGGAATCTCCACATTATTATCCATAATGACTTTAATTTACAGTCCTACCGACAGTGTACTAGGGTTTCCTTTTTACCACATCCTCGTTAATATTTTCTTACTTGTAGACTTTTTGGTAATAGCTATTCTGATGAGGGGAGGTGATAATTTAGTTTTTATTAGCATGTCCCTGATGATTGATAGTGACATTGTTTTCATGTTCCAATTGGCCATTTATATACCATCTTTGGAAAAATATCTATTCATGTCTTTTGCCCATTTATTAATCAGGTTGTGTATTTTTTATATTGAGACATAATCTATTTATATATTTTGATATTAATCTCTTATTTTTCTATCATTTGCAAATATTTTCTCCTATTCAGTAGGCTGTCTCTCTTTCTGTTTTATTGATAGATTCCTTTATTGTGCAAGAGGTTTTAAATTTAGTTAGGTCCCATTTGCTTCTTTTGCCTTAGGAAGCAGATCAAAAAATATATATATGCTACAATTTATGTCAGAATTCACTTCTAAGAGTTTTATGGTTGAGGTCTGACATTTGGGTCTTCAATCTATTTTTAATTTGTTTTTGAATATGGTGTTAGAGAATGTTATCATTTCATTCATTTACATGTAGCTATCCAGTTTTTCCAGAACCACTTATTGAAGAGACTGTGTTCACCCACTGGTTATTTTTGCCTTCTTTGTCATAGATTAATTGACCACAGTGTGTGTGTTTGTTTCTGGGCTCTCTATTCTATTTCACTGATCTTTCTGTGTCAGTACCATATTGTTTTGATTGCTGTGGTTCTATAGTATAGTCTGAAGTCAGGAAGCTTGATACCGCCAGCTTTATTTTTTCTCAAGATTACTTTGGTTATTCAGAGTCTTTTGTGGTTCCATGTAGATTTCATGGTTATTTGTTCGAGTTCTGTGAAAAATGTCATAGGTATTTTAATAGGGATTACATTAGGTCAGTAAATTGCTTTGGGCAGTATGCATATTTTAACAATATTAATTCTTCCAATCCAAAAGCACAGAATATCTTTCCATGTCTTTGTATCATCTTCAGTTTCCTTCATTAGCATTTATATTTTTCAGAGTGTATATTTTTCAGAGTGTATATTTTTCCTTCATTAGCATTTATATTTTTCAGAGTGTAGGTCTTTCAACTCCTTGACTAAGTTTATTCCTAGATATTTTATTCTTTTTGAGGCAATACTTTCTTATAGAGTCTTATTTCTTGTTGTAGCCTTTTATTTTACACTTAGAGAATACTCTTCAACATTTTTTTAGGGTCCATTTAGCATTGATGAGCTCTTTACTTTTTACTTGTTTGAGAAATTCTTTAGTTCTGCTCAATTCTAAATTACAATCTTGCTGGGTAGAGTATCTTAAGTTGTAGGTTTTTCCCATTTAGTGATTTGAATATATCACACCACTCCCTTCTGGCCTGAAAAGCTTTGGCAGAAAAATCAGCTGCTAGTTTTATTGGGGTTTCCTTGTATGACTGTTTTTCTTTTTACCTTTAGAAGTCTCTCTTTCCCTTTTGCCATTTTAACTACGATAATTTTATTGTGTGCCTGTTGTGTTTTGCTTTGTTTAGTATCCTCTGTATTTCATGTGGCTGCATATCTGTTTCCTTCAGGTTTGTGATGTTTTCAGCCATAATTTTACCAAATACATTTTCTATTTAATACATACCTACTTCTCTCTCTGCGTTTCTGCTGGGACCCCTATAATATGGATGCTAGTATGCTTGATGTTGTCCCAGAAGTCCCTTAAGCTGTTATCATTTTTTCCTATTTTTCTTTCTGTTCTTCTGATTGGGCAATTTCCATTATTCTGTCTTCCAGATCACATATGCATTCCTCTGTATCACCTAGTCTGCTGTTAATTCTTTCTAGTATGTTTTTCATTCCACCTATTGTAGCCTTCATTTCTGACTCATTTTTTAAATATATATTTCATTTCCTTTTAAAAATTCTCACTGTGCTCATCAATTCTTATCCCTAGTTAACATTCTTAGTACTAATGTTTTGAATTCTTTAATTGGTAAATTGTTTCTTTTTCATTAGATTTTTTTCCCCCATGGTTTTTTCTTGCTCTTTCAATTGAGACAAATTCATCTGTCTTCTCATTTTCCTTAACTTTCTCTGTTTCTATGAAGTTAGATGAAATGCTTACCTTCTGTGGTTTTGAAGGGGTATCCTTAAGTAGAAGCATCCACATGGTCTGCATGTGCCCAGTGGTTCTGGTAGGCAAGCTGTATTTGACATGGACACAAATCAGCTCTTCCTCCAGGGCATGCTGGCAGTTTCATCATCGTAGGAGATGTAGTGGCTAGGCAAGGATCCACGTTTGAGCCAGGCTCACTGGCTCAGTGGCCATCACTGCCTTTTTAGGAGTGGAGTAATGTAAAATACAAGAAGCAAAAGCCCTGAGGATCAAGTTTGAGGTGGCTCTATTGATTTTAAGTGTAATTCTCTCTCCCCTTCCAACACTGGCACCCTTGCCCCAGAGGGTATCAATGCTTGAGCAAAAGGGGCTGGTGTGAAAATTCTGCATGGTTTGCGGAATGAGATGTAGTGTTCGGCCAGAGTCAAGAGAATAGATTGTTCCTGATGTGCTGCCTGTGTAAGTAATAGTAATGATTACCAGTGTCCTGATCAGATGCTGCTTCAGGTCTTCAGGCCTCTTTTGTCCTACAGCTGAACTCTCCACTAGGACTGTGTTCCCTTGCCCTGGTTTGATGCCTCTCCAAAGGGCATGGGAGACCTGTGTGAGTTCTTGGTGTAGGTCAAGGCAAAGGCTTTGGCAATCCAGATGTAGACACAGATTTGGTCTGCTTCTGATGCGCTGACTATTTAGGTGTCATTGATGGCTGCCCTCACACTGCTCAGAAGCAGATTAGGTCTGAGCCGCCTCTGTGTCTCACAGTGAATTCTCTCCTTGGCCTTAGCAGCCCTCATGCCAGTGTGGACCTATGTCTGAAATAAGTGAGGCAGGAGCATCTGCTCAGCTCAGCTCTGCTAGGGTGCACACTGGGACAGTCTTTCAAAACTGAACAAAGAGCTGACACCAACCCTCTCTGCCCTGACTCAGGAACAGACAAGTGTGTGTAAGCTCCTCAGGAGTGGGGTGCAGGCTTCCCACAGTTCTCCTGTTAGTCTCACTGGCCCTCCAACCAGTCAAGGCAGCTTATCTTCCCTGGGTCTGACCCAGGTCTGGGATGCCCAGTAAGTGTCTCAAACTTTTCACTCCCCAGGGAGGATCGCCACCCATGTAATCTCTCTTTTCTTCTGAGTCTCATCTCAGAGACACAGGTCCCAACCTGATTGCTTCTCTTCCTAAATTATTCTGTGTGGATCTTTCTTATAGCTTGGTTGTACGAGTCTTCCAGTCTTCAGCTGATTGTCAGTGAGAATGTTCCACATGTTGATATATTTTTGATGTGTTCATGAGAAGTAGTAAATTCAGCATTTCCTCTTATCTTGTTCATATTTTACATAAGGCCTTTGTGTCAGATTTGTCCTTTGCAAATGTTTTCCTCAATCTGATTTTTGTTTAATTCTCTTGACAGTGTATTTTGTAAAAGAGAATTTTTTTATTTGGTAAAATCTACCTCATCACAATTCTTTCCCTCATCATTCATACCTTGATGTTGTGTCTAAAAAATCATCACCACATCAAAGGTCATCCAGGTTTTCTCATATGTTTTTTTCTATGAGTTTTTTCTTTTGTGTTTCATATTTGTCTATAATCCATTTCGAATTAGCATATTTGAAGAAGGGTTTACAGTCCGTTTCTGTATTCCTCTCTTTTTTTTTTGCATAATATTCAGATGTTCCAGCACCATTTGTTGAAAAGACTGTCTTTCCTCCATTGCCTTGCCCTTGCTCCTTTGACAAAGATCAATTGACTACATTTATGAGAGTCTACTTCTGGGATCTCTCCTCTGTCTCATTGATCTGTTTATCTATTCTTTTTAGCAGTATCACAATGTCTTGATTACTATAGCTTTATAGTAACTCTTGAGGTTGGGTACTGTCAGTCCTTCAACTTTATTTTTCTCTTTTGACATTCTACTGGATATTGAGTCTTTTACTTTACCATATCAGCTTCAATATAAGTGTGTTGATATCTATAAAATAACTTGCTGGAATTTTGATTGGGATTGAATCTATAGATCAAGTTGAGAAAAACTGACATTTCACAATAATCAGACTTTAAACTCATGAACATAGACTCTCCATGTATTTAGTTCTTCTTTGATTCCTTTCAGAGTTTTGTAGTTTTCCTTACATAAATCTATAAATATTTTGTTAGACTTGTACCTAATTATTTACTTTTTGAGGGAGCTAATATAAATGGTAGTGTTTTCAATTCAAATTGTACTTATTCATTGCTGATATATAGGAAAGAAACTGATATTTAAATATTGACCTTATATCTCACAACCTCGCTATAATTATCTGTTCCAGAGGATTTTTGTCAGTTCTTCCACATTTTCTACATAGAAAGTCATGCCATCTGTGAACAAAGTTCTATTTCTTCCTTCCCATACAGTATACTTTATTTCCTCTTTTTGTTTTACTGCATTAGCTAATACTTCCAATAGTGGATGTTGAAAAGAGTACTGAGATATCATTGCTTTGTTCCTAATCTTAGAGGAAAGCTTCCAGTTTCTCACTTTTTAAGTAGTCAGCTGTAGAATTTTAAAATCTTCTTTATCAAGCATAAGAAGTCTTCCTCTTTTTCTAGTCTACTGAGTGTTCTAACCATGAAAAGGTGTTAGATTTGGTCAAAAATTTTTCTGTATCAACAGATATAATCATGTGGTTTTACTTTTTTTAGCTTGTTGATGTAATGGTTTATAATAGTTGATTTTAAATTTTTAACCAGCTTTATATGTGTGAGATAAATCCCACTTGGTCAAGGTATAAAATTCTTTTTTTATATCATTATACTTGATTTCATTGAAGATTTTCATATCTATGTTCATAAGAGATACTGGGAGAGGGAAATAGCCACCCACTCCAATATTTTTGCCTGGAAAATTCCATAGGCAGAGGAGCCTGGCAACCTACAGTCCATGGGGTTGCCACAAGTCAGACATGACCAAATGACTGAGGACACACAAAATATATTGGTTTGTATTTTTCTTGTATTGTCTTTGTCTGATTTGGGTATTACAGTGATACTTGCCTTATAGAATGAGTTTGGAAATACTGTAATTTTCTGAAAGAGACTAGATAACTATTTGATAGGATTCACCAGTAAACTCATTTGGACCTGTGCTTTCTATTTTGGAGGGTGATTAATTATTCTTTCCATTTAATACATATGGTCATTCAGATTTATCTACTGTTTTTCTATGAGTTTAACAGATTGTGACTTTCAAAGAATTTGCCTATTTCATGTATTATCAAATTTGTGGGTATAGAATTGTTCAGAGTGAGTATTCTTTTATTGTTTTAATATCCATGAAATCTGAAGAGATAGTCTCTCTTTAATTTCTGATATTAGTAATGTATATCCTCTCCCTTCTTTTTTATTTTTCTGGCTCAGTTCAGTTCAGTCGCTCAGTCGTGTCTGACTCTTTGTGACCCTATGAATCACAGCATGCCAGGCCTCCCTGTTCATCACCATCTCCCGAGTTAACTCAAACTCATGTCCATCGAGTCAGTGAAGCCATCCAGCCATCTCATCCTCTGTCATCCCCTTCTCCTCCTGCCCCTAATCCTTCCCAGCATCAGAGTCCTTTCCAATGAGTCAACTCTTCGCATGAGGTGGCCAAAGTACTGGAGTTTCAGCCTCAGCATCAGTCCTTCCAATGAAAACCCAGGACTGATCTCCTTTAGGATGGACTGGTTGGATCTTCTTGCAGTCCAAGGGACTCGCAAGAGCCTTTTCCAACATCACAGTTCAAAAGCATCAGTTCTTCGGCACTCAGCTTTCTTCACAGTCCAACTCTCACATCCATACATGACTGCTGGAAAAACCATAGCCTTGACTAGATGGACCTTTGTTGGCAAAGTAATGTCTCTGCTTTTGAATATGCTATCTAGGTTGGTCATAACTTTCCTTTCAAGGAGTAAGTGTCTTTTAATTTCATGGCTGCAATCACCATCTGCAGTGATTTTGGAGCCCCCCCCCCCCCAAATAAAGTCTGACACTGTTTCCACTGTTTCCCCATCTACTTGCCATGAAGTGATGGGACCAGATGCCATGATCTTCCTTTTCTGAATGTTGAGCTTTAAGCCAACTTTTTCACTCTCTTCTTTCACTTTCATCAAGAGGCTTTTAGTTCCTCTTCACTTTCTGCCATAAGGGTGGTGTCATATTTCTATTAATCTTCTGAAAGAAATGGTTTCTAGTGTCATTGATTTTCTCTACTGGTTTCTTATTTTCAGTGACATTGATCTCCTGTCTGCTTTTTATTTTTTTCTTTTCTTCTGCTTCCACTGAATTTGCTGATCATTCTCTAGAATCCTAAAGTATATACATATTATTTTAGATTTTTCTTCTCTTCTAAAATATACATTCAACGCTATAAATTTCTGTCAAAACTGCTTTCATTGTTTCCCAAATTTTGGTGAGCTGTATTTTCATTTAGTTCAACATATTTTCTAATATCTCTTGAGATTTCTAGTTTGATCCATATGTTATTTAGAAGGTAATGTTTAATTTTCATATATTTTTCAGGTTTTTCTAATCATCTTTCCATTGCTAATTTTTAGCTATTTCCATGGTAGTCTGAGAGTAGACATTGTATGTCCAAGTTTGTTATGGTGTGTTTTATGGCCCAGAATGTGGTCTATCTTGGTGAATGATCCATGAAACCTTGAAAAGAATGTTTCTTCTGCTGTTATCAAAATGAAGCAGTTGATAGATACCCATTACATCCAGTTGAGAGTCTTATTGAGCTCAGCTAAGTCCTTACTGATTTTCTGCCTGCTAGATCTACTTTTGATAGAAGTATTGGATTCATCTAGTTCTCACTTCTTCCGAGTTTTTGCCTCATATATTTTAGTGCTCTGTTAATGCACATATTCTTTATGTATTATTATACCTTTTTGGAGAATTTATCTCATTTCATTAATGTTCTTCTTTATACTTGATAACATTTCTTGCTTTAAAGTTTTCTCTTTTGAAATTAGCAACTTTCTCCACCCACTTATAAGAAACCCATTTTAAATATAAAAACACATAGATTAAAAGTAGACAGCATATACTTTGGTCTTGTTTCCTGATCCATTCCCACACCCCTGCCTTTTCTGTGGTACATTTAGCTCATTACCATTTGCAGTGGATGTGCATAGCAGCACCTGATGGCCCAGCAATGGCCACTGCTCCTGCTCAGAACAAGATGTAGAACGAGCTGTGGGAGGCTACACATCTCCCAGGGAAGCCAGTCCACCCTGATGAACTTGAGGAAAGCTGTAACCAGCCAGTAAACATGACAGACGTTGTTAAGCAGCTTCAGAAATGGCTCATGCATGGAATTTCAATGAATGCTTCTGAGAGAAGCTGGCACTGAATTCCATTTTAAATGCATGAGGCTGTCATATTATTGAAGTAATTCTCTGAACTTCCCTGACCCAGAGTGCTGTGCTAATAGCCAAAGAACTTCCACAACCCAGAAGAAGAAAACCTGCTGGAGATTTACAAACATTTTACTTCCTTAATGAGGCTATAGGCTTACAAGAAAAGAAGACATTCTTGCATTCCTGTACATCTACCAGTGGATTGTGGACATAGTTACACCAGGCTGAGTGGCAGCAAACTGGTACTAAAGTAGCTTGGAGAAGTTCTTTCCCCAGACTAAGCATGAGGTAGTGTGAAGACAGACAGAGGTCTGATCAGTCCCCAAAGGAGCATTTCCTCTGGTGGATATTTTCATTGATGAATCGCTTTTGCTTAGCTGGCTAGGATAGAGTGATCGTGAAGTCAGAAGTCACAGGGGCCAATACCACTGTGATCGTATTAGCATTACTGTTGCACAGTAACAGGTTGTAATCTAGTCCTGGGCAACTATTTTGAAAAGAAGTCCTATGGTCATATATCCAACCTGTAGAAACCTACACCAAAAGAAAAAAAGAAAAAACAGCTCTACTTTACAGTCAATCAAAAGTTTATATAGAAAACTATTTATCTAAGAAAGTGTTATACATTATTTTTCCAGATTATCTTATTTTCTTCAATCCTAGATTGACAAAATTCTTACCCAAACCTTACTCTAAAGATAGTTTGTTTGCTTGTTTGTTTGTTTGGTTACACTATGTGGCATGTGGAATCTTAGTTCCCTGACCAGGGTTTGAACTTGTGCCCTCTGCACTGGGTGTGCAGAACCTGGACTACTGGACCATCAAGGAAGACCCTGCAGTGGAAGGTTTAACAATAATATCATTGTAGTGTTAGAATCTGCTGGGAGGCAACAGCAGTAATCTAGGGCAGAGACCATAAAGACAGGAACGAAGGCAGAGATGAGAGAGAAGGGACACACCAGGAAGATATTCAGAGCATGAACTGTCAGACACTGGCATCCAGGAGTTTTAGTGGCATCACATATTGCATGGACAAGAACTTGGATTTACTGTACCATAATCATGGATGTCAGTTGTCCACTAGAAAACAGACAAACAAAATCCCTGATTTTCAGTGCTTACTGACTTCCCTGATCTAACCATTTGCACCAATTTCAAGCTCCAAAGAGCTTACAATCACCTGGCAAAATTCCTGATGTTTCGAACATTGTTCATGTAGCTGAAACAAGAGAGTTCTGGTACATCACTGACCTGAATTCAGTGTCAAGCAATCCGATTTTCAGTTCACTTAAATTTTGTCTCTTTTATCCTTCCTTCTTTGAACCTATTGACTTTAAGAGCCATTCATAGGGTTTTATGGACATAGAGAAGACGAGCAGTGACACTAGACAGTACATTGACTGTACACTGGTATAATAGACTATACTGGACTGTACATGGGGCTGCACATTGGATGTGCACTGCTGTACACTGGACTGAACATTAGATGTACACTGGTATTTACTGGACTGTACACTGAACTGTACATGGCATGTACACTGGACAGTAGCGTGGGTATACATTGCACTGTACACTGGGATATGCCCTTGCAGTGTACACTGGACTGTACACCAGATGTGCCCCAGATGTGTCCTGGACTATACTCCAGACGTGCGTCAGATGAGCACCAGATGTGCTCCAGATGTGCTTCAGATATGTCCTGGAGTGTACTCCAGATGTGGGCCAGATCTGCTCCAGATGTGCACTGGATGTGTGCTGGATATGCAGCAGATATGCTCCATATGCACCGGATGTGCCCAGGTGTGAGCTTGGACTGTACACTAGATGTAAACTACACACTGGAATGCACACCTAAATGTGTACTGGAATGTACACTGATACACTAAACTGTACACTGGCTGTACACTGAGTATACTGGAATGCACACTATGCTGCCTGATGGACTGTACATTATATGGTACATGGGACTGCACACTATGCTGTACTTTAGATGCGCACTGAATACATTGGATGTACACTATACACTGGACTGTATACTGACATACAACTGAATGTTCAGCGGATTCACAATGGACTGTAAAGAAACTGAAATAAGTGCCAGCCTGTTTTCTGGTACATCATGGACATACATTCTTTGAACATATATGTGCAAAATGCCAAGCTCTAATGATTTCAGTTTCTTCTGATTTTTCCTTAGTTATAGATAGACATCAGTCCATTTTGAACTTCAAGATATCAAAAAAGTTTAAAGGCCAAGTTGCGTACATTTTATTAAAACCAAAGAGTGATTGATTCTAAATTATATAATGCATACCTCAAAAACAAAAACCCCACAACTGAGCTTGATATAGATGTGTATTTTTCCACCCATAAATAATATGTTCCAAGGAGAAAATTGGGGGATAAACATTTGTAAAGAAGTCCTCATAATCAAGTTCAGGGAAAATTCCTTCTGAATCTCTTGTGTAAAGTAAATTCCCAAAGTAAAGTTACTGGGTATCACATGAACTCATAACTTCAAGCAGCAATAAAGAGATACATTTTGTTCATCTCCATGATAGAAAAAGAATTCACAGTGATTAATATACTGTATTTGTTGTCCTTTGTTCCTATTTTTGTCTTCCACTCTTCTTTAATTGTTTTATATTATTTCATCTCTCATTTTAATTTTTTTTCTCTTCCTTAGGTGAAGCATCACTATGAACAAAGCTAGTGGAGGTGATGAAATTCCAGTTGAGCTGTATCAAATCCTGAAACATGATGCTGTGAAAGTGCTGCACTCAATATGCCAGCAAATTTGGAAAATTCAGCAGTGGCCACAGGACTGGAAAAGGTCAGTTTTCATTCCAATTCCAAAGAAAGGCATTGCCAAAGAATGCTCAAATTACCACGCAATTGCACTCATCTCTCATGCTAGTAAAATAATGCTCAAAATTCTCCAAGCCAGGCTTCAGCAATACGTGAGCTGTGAACTTCCAGATGTTCAAGCTGGTTTTAGAAAAGGCAGGGGAACCAGAGATCAAATTGCCAACATCCGCTGGATCATGGAAAAAGCAAGAGAGTTCCAGAAAAACATCTATTCCTGGTTTATTGACTATGCCAAAGCCTTTGACTGTGTGGATCACAATAAACTGTGGAAAATTCTGAAAGAGATGGGAATACCAGACCACCTGACCTGCCTCTTGAGAAATCTGTATGCAGATCAGGAAGCAACAGTTAGAACTGGACGTGGAACAACAAACTGGTTCCAAATAGGAAAAGGAGTACGTCAAGGCTGTATATTGTCACCCTGCTTATTTAACTTCTATGCAGAGTACATCATGAGAAATGCTGGACTAGAAGAAACACAACCTGGAATCAAGATTGCCGGGAGAAATATCGATAACCTCAGATATGCAGATGACATCACCCTTATGGCAGAAAGTGAAGAGGAACTAAAAAGCCTCTTGACGAAAGTGAAAGAGGAGAGTGAAAAAGCTGGCTTAAAGCTCA
>SJXQ01006559.1:15674-40058 GCA_006408695.1 Aepyceros melampus
TATTCAAAAGCAGAGACATTACTTTGCCGAATAAGGTCCATCTAGTCAAGGCTATGGTTTTTCCTGTGGTCATGTATGGATGTGAGAGTTGGACTGTGAAGAAGGCTGAGCGCCGAAGAATTGATGCTTTTGAACTGTGGTGTTGGAGAAGACTCTTGAGAGTCCCTTGGACTGCAAGGAGCTCCAACCAGTCCATTCTGAAGGAGATCAACCCTGGGATTTCTTTGGAAGGAATGATGCTAAAACTGAAGCTCCAGTACTTTGTCCACCTCACGCGAAGAGTTGACTCATTGGAAAAGACCCTGATGCTGGGAGGGATTGGGGGCAGGAGGAGAAAGGGACGACCGAGGATGAGATGGCTGGATGGCATCATGGACTCAATGGACGTGAGTCTGAGTGAACCCTGGGAGTTGGTGATGGACAGGGAGGCCTGGCGTACTGCGATTCATGGGGTCGCAAAGAGTCGGACACGACTGTGCAACTGAACTGAACTGAACTGAGGTGGTACAGAGTGGCTAGAATAGGTTAAAGTTGGATATTTATTTTCTCCTACCCAGTTATTTAGGTTCTGGTTAGTTTCCCCTGCAGGCAGGCCTTACTAGAAATAACATGGTGACCTAGCATAATTCAAAATGACTCCCCCCCACCCCCAAGAATCACAAGAAAATTGTTCTGATATTACTGTGGGAAAATGGTCAAGCTCCTAGAAGTATATCTCACAATACTGTGGCCCCTATAACTGAGCCTCCAGCAATTAACCCATTACAACTCCAGTTTTCCTATTCCAGCACTGATTCCCATGGCAATTTCAGCTTATAAGTCTCTACTCTTTTAAGCTATGATGACCTGTCTGTCTCTCCCAATCTTGGGGGAAGAAATCTGCACATGTCCACCATCTTCTCTTTTAGATCCAATAAGAGTTGTTGATTTTCTAGTTGCTAATAAGGTGGAGGGAGAAGGCAATGGCACCCCACTCCAGTACTCTTGCCTGGAAAAGCCCATGGACGGAGGAGCCTGGTAGGCTGTAGTCCATGGGGTTGCTAAGAGTCGGACACGACTGAGCAACTTCACTTTCACTTTTCACTCTCATGCACTGGAGAAGGAAATGGCAACCCACTCCAATGTTCTTGTCTGGAGAATCCCAGGGACGGGGGAGCCTGGTGGGCTGCTGTCTATGGGGTCGCACAGAGTTGGACACAACTGAAGCGACTTAACAGTAACAACAGTAACAATAAGGTGGAGTGGCGACTTTCAAGTTTCTTTACTTTCAAGTTTCTTGTATGTGGGGCTAGAAACCAAAGTGAAGTCGCTCAGTCGTGCCCAACTCTTTGTGACCCCATGGACTGTAGTCTACCAGGCTCCTCAGTCCATGGAATTTTCCAGGCAAGAGTGCTAGAAACCAAGTCTAACCTTTAATAGTCTTCACTCTACTTTCCCCCTCTTGAAGATTTATTATTTCAAGGTAGTGTTCCTTGAACAATTGTGTGCTTAGTCACTCTGTCATGCCCAACTCTTTGTGACCCCATGGACTGTAGCCCACCTGTCTCTGTCCATGAGGATTCTCCAGGCAAGAATGCTGGAATAGCCTGCCATATCCTCCTCCAGGGGATCTTCCCAACCTAGGCATCGAACCCAGGTCTTCCATATTGTAGGTGGATTCTTTACCATATGAGCCACCAGGGAAGCTCTCTTGAACAACTATATTTTCATAATAACTTGCATGGATTGGATACAGAAACCTTTAAAGCATGAAAATCCAAAGATATTTCATCACTACTGAAGCAAAGAAAACAAGCTTGTCCAAATAACAATTTAAAGAAACTTTCTATTTTCTATTTAAAAGTATGAAGCACAGATTATATTTATCCCCTTAGTACAACTTGTTCAAATATATTCATAAATATACAGAGGAGATAATTTATCTTAATTAGAAAAGTTGTGAAAGTTATGTTACTGAATGCAAGCTCATACTGCTAACCAAACAAGAGGCCAATAAGTCAACAGATGAAGCACTGGGGCACAGAGTAGTGACTTCCCAACAGATTTCCCAACCTGGGGATCTGGGAAAGGGACTGAGAAACCCCAGGGAATTTGACTTTGGAGGCCAGAGGGATTTAATTACAGAACTTACACAGGACTGGGGAAACAGACTCTTGGAGGACACAAACAAAACCTTGTGACACCAGGACCCAGGAGAAAGGAGCAGTGATCCCATGAGAGACTAACTCAGACTTGCCTGTGAGTGTCCAGAAGTCTCCAGTGGAGGCAGGGGTTAGCAGTGGCCTGCTGCAGAGTCATGGGCACTGAGTGCAGCAGTGCATGCATGGGGCCTTTTGAAGGAGGTCCATTATCTTCATCACCCCCACTGCAGTTTGTTCTCAGGTCAAACAACAGGGGAGCTTTCTCATAGCTCAGTGAGTAAAGAATCTGCCTATAGTGCAGGAGACCTGGGTTCAATTCCTGAGTTGGAAAGATCCCCTGGAGAAGGAAATGGCAACCCACTCCAGTATCCTTGCCTGGAAAATCCTGTGGACACAGGAGCCCTGTGGGCTGTATGTAGTTCAAGTGGTCATAAAGAGTTGAGCATCTCTGAACAACTAACAATTCACTTCAAACAGGGAGGAAACACAACATAAAATTGCCCATCAACAGAAAATTGGATTAAAGATTTACTGAGCATGGCTCTGCCCATCAGAACAAAACCCAGTTTCCCCCCCCCCACCCCCCAGTCAGTCTCTCCCATCAGGAAGCTTCTATAAGCCTCTTATGCTTATCCATCAGGAGGCAGTTTAGTTCAGTCGCTCAGTCATGTCCAACTCTGCGACCCCATGATTGCAGCACACCAGGCCTCCTTGTCCATCACCAACTCTGAAAGTTCATTCAGACTCACGTCCATTGAGTCAGTGATGCCATCCAGCCATCTCATCCTTAAGTAAAGTCACTCACTCGTGTCCGACTCTTTGTGACCCCATGGACTGCAGCCCACCAGGCTCCTCAGTCCATGAGATTCTCCAAGCAAGAATACTGGGGTGGGTTGCCATTTCCTTCTCCAGGGGATCTTCCCGACCCAGGGATCAAACCCGGGTCTCCCGCATTGGAGGCAGACGCTTTAACCTCTGAGCCACCATTATACCCATCTCATCCTTGGTCGTCCCCTTCTCCTCCTGCCTCCAATCCCTCCCAGCATCACAATCTTTTCCAATGAGTCAACTCTTTGCATGAGGTGGCCAAAGTACTGGAGTTTCAGCTTCAGCATCATTGCCTTCAAAGAAATCCCAGGGCGGATCTCCTTCAGAATGGACTGGTTGGATCTCCTTGCAGTCCAAGGGACTCGCAAGAGTCTTCTCCAAAACCATAGTTCAAAAGCACCAATTCTTTGGTGCTCAGCTTTCTTCACAGTCCAACTCTCACATCCATACATGACCACAGGAAAAACCATGTCCTTGACTAGACTGACCTTTGTTGGCAAAGTAATGTCTCTGCTTTTCAATATGCTATTGAAAAAGGTTGGTCATAAATTTTCTTCCAAGGAGTAAGCATCTTTTAATTTCATGGCTGCAGTCACCATCTGCAGTGATTTTGGAGCCTCAAAAAATAAAGTCTGACACTGTTTCTACTGTTTCCCCATCTATTTCCCATGAACTGATGGGACCAGATGCCATGATCTTAGTTTTCTGAACGTTGAGCTTTAAGCCAGCTTTTTCACTCTCCTCTTTCACTTTCATCAAGAGGCTTTTTAGTTCCTCTTCACTTTCTGCCATAAGGGTGATGTCATCTGCATATCTGAGGTTATTGATATTTCTCCCGGCAATCTTGATTCCAGCTTGTGCTTCTTCCAGCTCAGAGTTTCTCATGATGTACTCTGCATAGAAGTTAAATAAGCAGGGTGACAATATACAGCCTAGACACACTCCTTTTGGAGTACTCCTTTTGGAACCAGTCTGTTGTTCCATGTCCAGTTCTAACTATTGCTTCCTGACCTGCATATAGGTTTCTCAAGAGGCAGGTCAGGTGGTCTGGTATTCCCATCTCTTTCAGAATTTTCCACAGTTTATTGTGATCCACACAGTCAAAGGCTTTGGCATAGTCAATAAAGCAGAAATAGATGTTTTTCTGGAACTCTCTTACTTTTCCCATGATCCAGCAGATGTTGGCAATTTGATCTCCAGTTCCTCTGCCTTTTCTAAAACCAGCTTGAACATCTTGAAGTTCAAAGTTCACGTATTGCTGAAGCCTGGCTTGGAGAATTTTGAGCATTACTTTACTAGCATGTGAGATGAGTGCAATTGTGCGGTAGTTTGAGCATTCTTTGGCATTGCCCTTCTTTGGGATTGGAATGAAAACTGAACTTTTCCAGTCCTGTGGCCACTGCTGAATTTTCTAAATTTGCTGGCATATTGAGTGCAGCACTTTCACAGCATCATCTTTCAGGATTTGAAACAGCTCAACTGGAATTCAATCACCTCCACTAGCTTTGTTCATAGTGATGCTTTCTAAGGCCCACTTGACTTCACATTCCAGGATGTCTGGCTTTAGATGAGTGATCACACCATAGTGATGATCTGGGTCATGAAGATGTTTCTTTTACAGGTTTTCTGTGTATCTTGCCACCTCTTCTTAATATCTTCGGCCTCTGTTAGGTCTATACCATTTCTGTCCTTTATCGAGCCCATCTTTGCATGAAATGTTCCCTTGGTATCTTGAATTTTCTTGAAGAGATCTCTAGTCTTTCCCATTCTGTTGTTTTCCTCTATTTGTTTGCATTGATCACTGAGGAAGGCTTTCTTATCTCTCCTTGCTATTCTTTGAAACTCTGCATTCAAATGCATATATCTTTCCTTTCCCCTTTGCTTTTTACTTTTCTTCTTTTCACAGCTATTTGTAAGTCCTCCCTATACAGCCATTTTGCTTTTTTGCATTTCTTTGCCATGGGGATGGTCTTGATCCCTATCTCCTGTACAATGTCATGAACCTCCATCCATAGTTCATCAGGCACTCTATCTATCGGATCTAGGCCCTTAAATCTATTTCTCACTCCCACTGTATAATCATAAGGGATTTGATTTAGATCATACCTAAATGGTCTAGCGGTTTTCCCTACTTTCTTCAATTTCAGTCTGAATTTGGCTATAAGGAGTTCATGATCTAATCCACAGTCAACTCCTGGTCTTATTTTTGTTGACTGTATAGAGCTTCTCCAATTTTGGCTGCAAAGAATATAATCAATCTGATTTGGGTGTTGACCATCTGGTAATGTCTATGTGTAGAGTCCTCTCTTGTGTTGTTGAAAGAGGATGTTTGCTATGACCAGTGCATTTTCTTGGCAAAACTCTATTAGTCTTTGCCCTGCTTCATTCTGCATTCCCAGGCCAAATTTGCCTGTTACTCCAGGTGTTTCTTGACTTCCTACTTTTGCATTCCAGTCCCCTATAAGGAAAAGGACACCTTTCTTAGGTGTTCATTCTAGAAGGCCTTGTAGGTCTTCATAGAACCATTCAACTTCAGCTTCTTCAGAGTTACTGGTTGGGGCATAGACTTGGATTATTGTGATATTGAATCCTTTGCCTTGGAAATGAACAGAGATCATTCTGTCATTTTTGAGATTGCATCCAAGTAGTGCATTTTGGACTGTTTTGTTGACCATGATGGCTACTCCATTTCTTCTAAGGGATTCCTGCCCACAGTAGATATAATGGTCATCTGAGTTAAATTCATCCATTCCAGTCCATTTTAGTTCTCTGATTCCTAGAATGTCAGCGTTCACTCTTGCCATCTCTTGTTTGATCACTTCTAATTTGCCTTGATTCATGGACCTGACATTCCAGGTTCCTATGCAATATTGCTCTTTACAGCCTCGGATCTAGTCCATCCACAACTAGTATTGTTTTTTCTTTGGTTGCATCCCTTCATTCTTTCTGGAGTTATTTCTCCACTGATCTCCAGTAGCATATTGGGCACCTACTGACCTGGGGTGTTCCTCTTTCAGTATCCTATCATTTTGCCTTTTCATAGTGTTCATGAGGTTCGCAAGGCAAGAATACTGAAGTGGTTTGCCATTCCCTTCTCCATTGGACCACATTGTGTCAGACCTCTCTACCAAGCCCGCCCATCTTGGGTGGCCCCACAGGGCATGGCTTAGTTTCATTGAGTTTCATTTTATCTCATTGAAAAGATACCCCATGCCCAAGGTAAGAGAAACCCAAGTAAGATGGTAGGTGTTGCGAGAGGGCAGACACACTGAAACCACAATCACAGAAAACTAGTTAATCTAATCACACTAGGACCATCAGGAGGCTGACAAAATGAAAACCACAATCACAGAAAATTAATCAAACTGATTGCATTGACCACAGCCTTGTCAAACTCAATGAAACTATGAGCCATGTCATGTAGGGCCACCCAAGATGGACAGATCATGGTTGAGAGTTCTGACAAAAAGTGGTACCCTGGTGAAGGTAATGGCAAACCACTTCAATATTCTTGCCTTGAGAACCCCATAAACAGTACAAAAAGGCAAGATATGACACTGAAGATGAACTCCCCAAGTTGGTAGATGCCCAATATGCTACTGGAGAAATAACTCCAGAAAGAATGAAGAGATGGAGCCAAAGCTAAAACAATGCCCAGTTGTGGATGTCACCAGTGATGGAAGTGAAGTCCAATGCTGTAAAGAACATTATTGCATAGGAACCTGGAAAGTTAGGTCCATGAATCAAGGTAAATTGGGAATGGTCAAACAGGAGATAGCAAGAGTGAACATTGCCTTTTTAGGAATCAGTGAACTAAAATAGACCAGAATGGTTCAATTTAATTCAGATGACCCTTATATCTACGACTATGGGCAAGAATCCCTTAGAAGAAAAGGAGTAGACCTCACAGTCAACCAGATCCAAAATGCAGTACTCGGATGCAGTCTCAAAACAGAAAGAATGATCTCTGTTTGTTCCCAAGGCAAGCCATTCAATATCACAGCAATCCAAGCATATGCCCTAATGAATGATGCTGAAGAAGCTGAAGTTGAATGATTCTATGAAGACCTACAAGACCTTCTAGAACTAACACCCAAAAAAGTTGCCCTTTTCATCATAGAGGACTGGAATGCAAAAGTTGGAAGTCAAGATACACCTGCAGTAACAGGCAAATTTGGCCTTGGAGTACAAAATGAAGCAGGGCAAAGGCTAACAGAGTTTTGCCAAGAGAACGCACTGGTCATAACAAACTCCCTCTTCCAACAACACAAGAGACAACTGTACACATAGACATCACCAGATGGTCAATACCAAAATCAGATTGATTATATTCTTTGCAGCCAAAGATGGAGAAGCTCGATACAGTCAGCAAAAACAAGACTGAAAGTTGACTGAGGCTCAGGTCATGAACAGGAGAAGGTGATGGCGCCCCACTCCAGTACTCTTGCCTGGAAAACCCCATGGATGGAGGAGCCTGGTAGGCTGTAGTCCATGGGGTCGCTAAGAGTTGGGCACAACTGACCGACTTCACTTTCATGCATTGGAGAAGGAAATGGCAACCCACTCCAGGGTTCTTGCCTGGAGAATCCCAGGGACAAGGGAGCCTGGTGGGCTGCCATCTATGGGGTTGCACAGACTCAGACACGACTGAAGCGATTTAGCAGCAGCAGCAGCAGCAGATCATGAACTCCTTATTGAAAATGCAGACTTAAATTGAAGAAAGTAGGGAAAACCACTAGACCATTTAGTTATGACGTAAATCAAACCTCTTATGATTATACAGTGGAAGTGACAAATAGATTCAAGAGATTAGATTTGGTAGACAGAGTACCTGAAGAACTATGGACAGAGGTTCATAACACTGTACAGGAGATGGCAAAAAAAAAAAAAAAAAATACAGAAGGAAAAGAAAAAATGCAAGAAAGCAATGAGTTGTCTGAGATACTTTACAAATAGCTGATAAAGAAAGAGAAATGAAAGGCAAAGCAGAAAGGGAAAGATATAACCAACTGAATGCAGAGTTGCAGAGAATAGCAAGGAGAGATAAAAAAGACTTCTTATGTGAACAATGCAAAGAAATAGAGGAAAACAATAGAATGGGGAAGACTACTGATCTCTTTAAGAAAATTGGAAATACCAAGGGAATTTTTCATATAGTTCAGTTCAGTTCAGTCACTCAGTCGTGTCCAACTCTTTGCGACCCCATGAATTGCAGTACGCCAGGCCTCCCTGTCCATCACCAACTCCCAGGGTTCATTCAGACTCACGTCCATTGAGTCCATGATGCCATCCAGCTATCTCATCCTCGGTCGGCCCCTTCTCCTCCTGCCCTCAATCCCTCCCAGCATCAGGGTCTTTTCCAATGAGTCAACTCTTCGCATGAGGTGGCCAAAGTACTGGAGCTTCAGCTTTAGCATCATTCCCTCCAAAGAAATCCCAGGGTTGATCTCCTTCAGAATGGACTGGTTGGATCTCCTTGCAGTCCAAGGGACTCTCAAGAGTCTTCTCCAACACCACAGTTCAAAAGTATCAATTGTTCTGCCCTCAGCCTTCTTCACAGTCCAACTCTCACATCCATACATGACCACAGGAAAAGCCATAGCCTTGACTAGACGGACCTTAGTCAGCAAAGTAATGTCTCTGCTTTTGAATATACTATCTAGGTTGGTCATAACTTTTCTTCCAAGGAGTAAGCATCTTTTAATTTCATGGCTGCAGTCACCATCTGCAGTGATTTTGGAGCCCCAAAAAATAAAGTCTGACACTGTTTCTACTGTTTCCCCATCTATTTCCCATGAACTGATGGGACCAGATGCCATAATCTTCATTTTCTGAATGTTGAGCTTTAAGCCAACTTTTTCACTCTCCTCTTTCACTTTTGACAAGAGGCTATTTAGCTCCTCTTCACTTTCTGCCATAAGGGTGATGTCATCTGCATATCTGAGGTTATTGATATTTCTCCCACCAATCTTGATTCCAGCTTGTGTTTCTTCCAGTCCAGCATTTCTCATGATGTACTCTGCATAGAAGTTAAATAAGCAGGGTGACAATATACAGCCTTGACGTACTCCTTTTCCTATTTGGAACCAGTCTGTTGTTCTATGTCCAGTTCTAACTGTTGCTTCCTGACCTGCATACAGATTTCTCAAGAGGCAGGTCAGGTGGTCTGGTATTCCCATCTCTTTCAGAATTTTCCACAGTTTACTGTGATCCACACAGTCAAAGGCTTTGGCATAGTCAATAAAGCAGAAATAGATGTTTTTCTGGAACTCTCTTGCTTTTTCCATGATCCAGCGGATGTTGGCAATTTGATCTCTGGTTCCTCTGCCTTTTCTAAAACCAGCTTGAACATCAGGGAGTTCACGGTTCACATATTGCTGAAGTCTGGCTTGGAGAATTTTGAGCATTACTTTACTAGCATGTGAGATGAGTGCAATTGTGCGGTAGTTGGAGCATTCTTTGGCATTGCCTTTCTTTGGAATTGGGATGAAAACTGACCTTTTCCAGTCCTGTGGCCACTGCTGAGTTTTCCAGATTTGCTGGCAAATTGAGTGCAGCACTTTCACAGCATCATCTTTCAGGATTTGAAACAGCTCAACTGGAATTCCATCACCTCCACTAGCTTTGTTCGTAGTGATGCTTTCTAAGGCCCACTTGACTTCACATTCCAAGATGTCTGGCTCTAGATTAGTCATCACATCATCATGATTATCTGGGTCATGAAGATCTTTTTTGTACAGTTCTTCCGTGTATTCTTGCCACCTCTTCTTAATATCTTCTGCTTCTGTTAGGTCCAGACCATTTCTGTCCTTTATCGAGCCCATCTTTGCATGAAATGTTCCCTTGGTATCTTTAATTTTCTTGAAGAGCTCTCTAGTCTTTCCCCTTCTGTTCTTTCCCTCCATTTCTTTGCATTGGTCGCTGAAGAAGGCTTTCTTATCTTTTCTTGCTATTCTTTGGAACTCTGCATTCAGATGCTTATATCTTTCCTTTTCTCCTTTGCTTTTCGCCTCTCTTCTTTTCACAGCTATTTGTAAGGCCTCCTCAGACAGCCATTTTGCTTTTTTGCATTTCTTTGCCATGGGGATGGTCTTGATCCCTGTCTCCTGTACAATGTCACGAACCTCATTCCATAGTTCATCAGGCACTCTATCTATCAGATCTAGACACTTAAATCTATTTCTCACTTCCACTGTATAATCATAAGGGATTTGATATAGGGATGGGTACAATAAAGGACAGAAACAGTATGGACCTTACAGAAGCAGAAGATATTAAGAAGAGGGGACAAGAATCACAGAACTATACAAAAAAGTCTTAATGACCCAGATAACCACGATG
Source organism: Aepyceros melampus (assembly GCA_006408695.1). Taxonomy (NCBI): domain Eukaryota; kingdom Metazoa; phylum Chordata; class Mammalia; order Artiodactyla; family Bovidae; genus Aepyceros; species Aepyceros melampus. The sequence continues at coordinate 25,985 of SJXQ01006559.1, forward strand.
GTGTGGTCAGTCAACTAGAGCCAAACGTCCTGGTATGTGATGTCAAGTGGGCCTTAGGAAGTATTGCTACAAAGTTAGTGAAAGTGATGGAATTCCAGCTGAGCTATTTCAAATCCTAAGAAATGATACTATTAACGTGGTATACTCAACATGCTAGCAAATTAGGAAAACTCAGCCGTGGCCACAGGACTGGAAAAGATCACTTTTCATTACAATCTCAAAGAAGGACAGTGTCAAAGAATACCATAGAGTATACCACAAAATACCATAGAGTTGTGCTCATTTCACATACTAGCAAGATAATGCTCAAAATCCTTCAAGCTAGGCTCCAGCAGTACACGAACCAAGAACTTTCAGTTGTACAAGCTGCGTTTAGAAAAGCTAGAGAAACCAGAGATCAAATTGCCAACATTTGTTGGCATGGAAAAAGCAATGGAATTCCAGAAAAACATCTACTTATGCTTCGTTGACTATGCTAAAGCTATTTACTGTAGGATCACAGCAAACTGTGGGAAACTGTTAAAGAGATGGGAATACCATACCACCTTACCTGCCTCCTGAGATACCTGTATGCAGGTCAAGAAGCAACAATTAGAAACAGACATGGAACAATGGACTTGCTTGAATTTGTGAAAGGAGTTCATAAAGACTGTATATTATCACCCTGCTTATTTAACTTACATGCAGAATACACCATGCGAAATGCCAGCTTAGATAAATTTCAAGCTGGAATCAAGATTGCCTGGAGAAATATCAACAACTTCAGATAAGCAGAAAAGCTATAATAAACCTGGACAGTGTATTAAATGGCAGACACATCACTTTGCTGGTAAAGGTCCGTATAGGCAAAGCTATGGTTTTTCCAGTAGTCATATATGGATATGAGAATTGGACCATAAAGTAGGCTGAACTCCAAAGAACTGATGCTTTCAAATTGTAGATCTGGAGAAGAATCTTGAGTCCCTTGAACAGCAAAAAATCAGAGCAGTCGATGCTAAAGGAAATAAACCCTGGATATTCGTTGGAAGAACTGATGCTCAAGCTGAAGCTCCAATACTTTGGCCACCTGATGTGAAGTGCTCACCTATTGGAAAAGACCTTGATGCTGGGAAAGATTGAGGGCAGGATGACAAGGGTGTGACAAATAGTTAAAATGGTTGGATGGCATCATCAACATAATGGATGAGTTTGAGTAATCTCCAGTAGATAGTGAAGAACAGGGAATCTTCACATGCTGCAGTCCATGGGGCTGTAAAGAGTCAAATACAATTTAGCAACTGAACAACTACAACAAAAATGAAATCAGATGAGAGAAATTATTAAGAGTCACAAGAATGGTTAAGAAGAAGAAACAATTGCTGTTTACATAAAATATGATCATACACTCAGATAGTCAATGAAAAAGTTAACTCAATTAAAAAAAAATTCAGGAAGTTATCAGAACATATAATTAACATGTGACCCTAATAGTTTTCATAAACAGAAAAAACAATCAGAGAATATAATGACTATAAAATGCCTGACTGATAACAGCAATAAGCAAGTAAGATACCTAGAAATAAATTTAACCTGATATATACAAAATTTACATAAAGGAAACAGCATAATATTAGACTTTAGGACATCATATTAGACTTTAACAAATGGAAAGACATTCTTAGTTCTTAAGTTACATGATTTGACATCATTAAATGTATCAGTTCTCCCTAAGTTATCAATTTAATGTAAACCCCTCAAAAATATTAGCAAGTTTTTTTAATGGATCTAAACAAGTTAATACAAGTTTTATGTGGAATACTCAGGAGAATACTTTAAAAGATACCAAGAGACCAGCCCTACAAAACATTAAAAATAATACATCTATGATTAAAATAAGGTGGTCCTGGTGCATGGCTGACAGATTGATCAATAGGAAAGAGCTAAAAGTCTAGCTATAGAGCAAAGCACATATAAAATGTTAGTATATGATGAAGATAACACTTCAATTCACTGGGATAAGATGGGCACTTTAAGCAATGGTTCTGAAATAATTGGTATTTAGTAAAAAATAAAATTAGATCTATACCTTATTTCACACAAGAATAAGCTCCACATTGTTCAAGAGTCTAAACACTAAAAACAAAAAATGAAACGACAAAAGTACTAGTAGAAAACAGATGAATTCCTATATGAATTTCTGTAATACCTGGAGGTACAAAAATGTTTTCAAGTAGTAACTCAAAATCTAGAGAAAATTAGAAATTGATATATTTTACCACATAAAAATATGAAACTTTAGCACAGCAAAAAATAATCATAAACAAAGTCATAAGACAACACACTAGAAAATATTTGTAACATCAAAGGTAATGCTTATGTTAGTATTACTTACTAGCTAATAGTAGCTAGTATTAGTTACTATCTAATAACATTAACAAGAATTTCCTGGTGGCTCAGATGGTAAAGAATCCACATGCAATGTGGGAGACATGGGTTCAATCCTTCGGTTGGGAAGTTCCCCAAGAGGAGGGCATGAAAACCCATTCCAGTATTCTTGCCTGAAAAATCCCCATGGACAGAGAAGCCTGGCAGGCTACAGTCCATGTGGTCGCAAATAATCTGACATGACTGAGTGACTGAGCACAACAAAATAACATTAATATATGGAATGCTTAAAATTCTGGGGGACAAAAACCCAAAATCCTGAAAGTAAAATGACTGAAAGAGAAGTGGGCTATCCAAAAGGGTTTAAATGTCTTTATACATGTGAAAATAAATTCAATCTTATCTATAGTAATATAAATGCTAATTAAGACTATTCTGAGATATCATTTCTCATTAAGCAGATTGGTAAAAGTTCAAGAATCTAGTAACACACTATTTGCAAGACTGTGGGGAAATAGACTGTCATATATTGCTGATAAAAATGCAAAATGGTGCAACCCTTATGGATGAGAATGCAGCAATATTTGATGAAAAATCAGTTGCGTTCAGTCAAGTTGCTCAGTCATGTATGACTCTTTGTGAATCCAGAGACTGCACACACCAGGCTTCCCGTACATCACCAACTCCTAGAGCTTGCTCAAAGTCAGGTCCATTGAGTCTGTGTTGCCATCCAACCATCTCATCCTCTGTCGTCCCCTTCTCCTCACGTCTTCAATTTTTCCTAGCATCAGGGTCTTTTCAAATGAGTCAGCTCTTCGCATCAGGTGGCCAAAGTATTAGAGTTTCAGCTTCAGCATCAGTCCTTCCAATGAATATTCAAGAATGATTTCTTTTAGGATGGACTGGTTGGATCTCCTTGCAGTCCAAGGGACTCAAGAATCTTCTCCAACAGCACAACTCAAAAGCATCAATTCTTCAGCACTCAGCTTTCTTTACAGTCCAATTCTCGGATACATACATGACTACTGGGAAAACCATAGCTTTGGTTAGAAGGACCTTTGTCAGCAAAGAAATGTCTCTCCTTTTTAACATGCTGCCTAGGTTTGTCATAGCTTCTCTTCCAAGGAGCAAGTGTCTTTTAATTTCATGGCTGCAGTTGCCACCTGTAGTGATTTTGGAGCCCCCCAAAGTAAAATCTGTCACTGTTTCCATTGTTTCCCCATCTGTTTGCCATGAAATGATAGGACCACATGACATGATCTTACTGTTTTGGATGCTGATTTTTTTTGTTTGTTTGTTTGTTTCTAGGTTATATGTGTTTTTTTGTAGTTTATTTTATTTATTTATTTATTTTGCTTTACAATACTGTATTTGTTTTGCTATACACTGAAACGAATCAGCCACAAGTGTACATGAACTCCCAATCCCGACCCCCACCTCCCCCCTCCCACCCCACACCATCTTTCTGGATTATCCCCGTGCATCAGTCCCAAGCATCCTGCATCCTGCATCGAACCTAGACTGGCGATTCGTTTCACTTATGATATCATACATGTTACACTGCCACTCTCCCAAATCATCCCACCCTCTCCCTCTCCCACAGAGTCCAAAAGGCTGTTCTATACATCTGTGTCTCTGTCTCGTGTACAGGTTTATCATTACCATCTTTCTAAATTCCTATGTGATGCTGAGTTTTAAGCAAGCTTTTTCACTCTCCTCTTTCACTTTCCTCAAGTAGCTCTTTAGTTCTTCACTTTCTGCCCAAAGGGTGGTGCCATTCGTGTGTATGAGGTTATTGATGTTTCTCCCGGCAATGTTCATTCCAGTTTGGGCTTCATCCAGCCCAACATTTTACATGATGTACTCTGCATATAAGTTAAATAAGTAGGGTGATAATGTACAGTCTTTATGAACTCCTTTCTGAAATTCAAGCAAGTCCATTGTTTCACTTCTGGTTCTAACTTTTGCTTCTTTACTTGCATACAGATTTCTCAGGAAGCAGGTCAGGTGGTCTGGTATTCCCATCTCTTTAAGAATTTTCCAGTTTGTTGTGATCCACACAGACAAAGTCAAATCCACAGTCATTTGCATAGCCAATAAAGCAGAAGTAAATGTTTTTCTGGAACTCTCTTGCTTTTTCTCTGATGCAACAGATGTTGGCAATTTGATCTCTGGTTCCTCTGCCTTTTGTAGTGAAAAATAGTGTTTATAGCTTGGGAGGCTGGATGAAATGTTTAAAAGAACAATTTGTCCTATTTTTACAGCTTTTCTATGAGTCTGAAATTACATCAAAATTAAAAATTAAAGCTAAATATTGTTCTGTATGCTCTTGAAAGTAGACTATAGGAAATAGACAAGAGAAGGGAGAACTTGCCATATTGCAAGGAATAAATAATATTAGTCCCAACCAGGATAGTCACAGCAGAGGTAATGAGAATGAGATGATTTGATTCTGGATATACCTTGAAGATAAATCTAATATTTCCTGGTAGACTAGATGTAGAGTGGGAGACACTGAGATAACCAAAGGTAACTCCAGTGGTTTGGCACGAGCAACTGAATGGATGGACTTGGCATCAATCTAGATGAGAAAGACAATGGATGGTACAAGTATGAAGGATAGCTACAGAATGAGACTTGCTAATCCTGAAATATTTATTAGATATTTAAATGGGGTAGTAAGCACTACACTTAATATTTGTATAGCTTGTACCCGTGCAATATCTCACATATCCTCATGTTTTGCAGTGTAGAAGGACCAGGAAGAAAAGGAGAGTGCAAGACTTTCCCTTCCTAGCTAAGATAGTGAGCCAGCATAATATCCTCTTGATTATCCTTGGCTTTCCACTGAATAGCATGTTTCTGTGTCCAAACACTCTTAAAACTTCTAGTGACTCCTCCCCATTTCACGTGAACTGAGAGTAGAGAGTAATAGGTCACTGTCCATTACTCCACCCTAGCAAGCCAGGTTTGTCTAGAATAAAGTGATTTGATTATATTTTGGAAGTTGCTGTAGTTCTTTTATTGGTAAAATGCTATTCAGACTTTAAAAGTGCTGATTAGGAAAGCTGACATTTTTTTGGTGTGGCTGAAGCTCAGACCTAATTATGTCAGCATGAGTTTCATTAATTTAAGCTTTTTAATCACCTTGAATTTTCATAGTGTCTATTTTTAGTTAAAACATCTGTACCACTCAGTGCATTTTGCAGTGTGGGTTACCTAAATAGTATTGAAATCTACTGTGAGCATACAGTAGGCATTCATTAAATACACAAAACATTCCTTCATTAACAAAGATAACATTGAACTTTATTTAAATAGGGAAACAAAAAATACTCTCAATAAATGCCTAGTATGCCTGATATTTTTGTGACCCAAAAGAATGACTTCTTTTAATGACATACTAGGAATGATCTGGACCTTGATCTATGAATACAAAACATTGTCATTTACCAACAAGATGTTTCCATTTATTTTTTCTTCTGTCCTTCTTTTATAGTTTTGGAATCTGAATTAGCCTTTATGGGAGAAAATGCTCCCAAAGAATCAATGCAGATAACTATTTTAGTTTTTAGCCGAATAATAAAAATTCTTAAGAGATCAAGATGGTGGACTAGGAGGATTATTGAGTTCATCTCCCCCAGTGAACACATATCAAAAGTGAACCTGCATGTAGAACAATTCTCACTGAAGAAAAACTATAGCTGGCAGAGACTCTTATGAACAGAAAATTTAAAGAAAGAGTTAAGAGGGAAGGGAAGAAAAGTGATTAGGTCAAGACCTGTGCCCCTAGGATGGAACAGAGAAGAGGAGGGTTACTGGGCTCAGAGATCTTCCCATGGGAGTGAGCAGTTTGAACCAGTTATTGGGCACCTCAGGCCTGGAATCTAACACCAGGAAGATGAGTCCTCTTAGATGGCTTGAAAAACAGTGAGGATAACAGGAAGGCTGAAAGAAACCTCAATTCCACCTATGAAAAGAAGACACATGCCTACTTACTCCCAGAAACAAAGTGGAGGGGGGAGATTGAAAATGCCTGTTACTCTTGCTTTTTCCAGCACCAACCCTGCACATGCCCCAGCTTACACTGAGCACCCACTTCAGCTCTTCTTGCTCTAACATGATCCCTTCTGGGCTGAAGGTGCCATTGCTGTGAGAGGGAGAATATGCACTTAGAGTGAAGAAGAACTCAGACCCAACCCACGGAACTTCTACTCCAGCACCTTGAGACCTGATCCTGACCTAGACCCTGCCTCTGCTAGAGAGGTGACAGCCACTGAGAATAGAAGCCCCAGCTCACATCTGGCTCTGTCTCTAGCCCCTCCATCTCCAGACTTACTTCTTCCACCAAAGTAATAGATGCCAGTACAGCCTGGAGCAAGTGGTGACCTATCCTCACATCAGATTCAGCTTTCTGACCAAAACAACTGGGCACACATAGATTGCATAGGGATGCTCCCACACAAGGACACATATGCAAGAGAGGGATGGATAACTGTTCTATCCAAACTCAAGAAAAAGTTAAGCAAATAAACAAAATGAGAAGACAGAGAGATTTGTTCAAAATGAGAGAATCAGAGAACAAGTGAAAAAACAACTAATAGACTGAAAGTGAAGGATGGTAAAAAATATTTCAATACTCATAGCAGATGAAGTAGACACTGAAATGAAGTCTATAAAAAATACAAAGAAAGGCATTATATAATGATAAAAATCAATACAAGAAGAGATATTACAATCCTTACATATATGCACATAATACAGGAACACCTAAATATATAAAGAAAATATTAGTAGATATAAAAGGAGAAATTCACAAGAATACAATAATAGGAGAGGATGTTAACAGCACATTTACCTCAATGGACAGATAATCCAGATTATCCAAACACATTATCACTGTCTCCAATAAGGACACAGTGATCTTAAATTTGACGAGTTGGACTTAATAGATAAGTAAGTAAGTAAGTAAAGTCACTCAGTCGTGTCCGACTCTTTGTGACCCCATGGACTGCAGCCCACCAGGCTCCTCAGTCCATGAGATTCTCCAAGCAAGAATACTGGAGTGGGTTGCCATTTCCTTCTCCGATAAGTAGGGTACATTTAATCCTGAAACAGCAGAATATGTTTTTCAAATGTACATGGAACATTCCCCAAGATAAGTAACATGATAAGTCATAAAGCAAGTCTTGGCAAATTTAAGATGAAAGGAATTATGTCAAACATTTTTCTGACCACAATAGTGTTATTGTTTTTGTTGTCCAGTCGTTAAGTCATGTCTGACTCTTTGCAACCCTATGGACTGCAGCATGCCAGGCTTAGTGGTTCCTTGTCTGGTTCTGTTATTTCTTGACCTGCATACAGGTTTGTCAGGAGGCAGGTAAAGTGGTCAGTATTCCCATCTCTGTCAAAATCAATTATGGGAAGAAAAACAGGAAAACACAGACATATGAAGACTAAATATCCCACTAAAAACCAGTGGGTGGATCAAGAAATAAAAGAGAGAATCGGAAAATATCTCAAGGAAAATAAAAACACAACTTTACAGAATCCATGCAATGTACCAAAAGCAGTTCTAAGAGGGAAGTTGATAGTGATACAGGCCTACCTCATGAAACAAGAAAAAAATAACCTAACCTACCATCTGAAAGAATTATTTAAAAAAATCAAACAAAGCACAAAATCAGCAGAAGATGGGGAATAGTATAAATTAGAGAGCAAGCAAATAATATAGAGACCAAAAGAACAAAGGAAAAGATCAATGAACCAAGAGTAGTTTTTTTGTTTGTTTGTTTTTTAAGATAGCAAAATTAAGAACCTAAACCAGGCTCCTCAAGAAAAGAAAGAGAGATGACTCAAATAAAGTCAGAAATGAAAGAGGAGAAATAACAATCTATATCATAAAGATGAAAAATAAGAGAATGCTACAAAGTTACAAGCAAACTGGACAACCTATAAGAAATTAATGAATCTCTAGGAAAATGCAATTCCAAGAGTGAATCAGGAAGAAATAGATAATCTGAACAGATCAATCACTGTTATTGAAATTGAATTAGTAATCAAAAAACTCTCAGCACAGTCTAGGATCAGACATTTTCGCAGTGGATTTCTACAAAACATATAAAGAAGAGCTATTTCTTCTAGAGCTAGTTTGGAGTAGTTCTCAGACTATGTCAAAACATTGAAGAGACAGGAACATTCCCAAGCTCATTTTACAAAGCCACTGTTACTCTGATATTGAAACCAGACCAAGACACTCCAAAAAAATATTTCAGGCTAATACCTCTGCTGAATGTAGATGCAAAGTCCTTGAAGTAATTAGCAAATTACTATAAAAAACTATAAAAAGGGGGTCATTCACCATGATCAAGTAGGATTTATTCCAGGAATACAAGGATGGTTCAATATCTGTAAATCAATCAATATGACACACAACTTTAACGGAAGAATAAAAATTACATGATCATCTCAAAAGATGCAGAAAAAAAACTGATAAAATTCAAAATCCATTCATGATAAAAACTCATCAGTTTGGATATAGAGGCAACATGCTAGATATATCTCAACATAAGAAATGCCATTCAAAACAAATCCACAGCTAACATCATGACACTTTTCACAGAACTGGAGAAAATAATCATAAAATTCTATGGAACCACAACAGAATTTGAATAGCCAAAGCAATCTTAAGAAAAAAAGAACAAGGAGGCGGTCCTAGGATGGCGGAGGAATAGGACCGGGAGACCACTTTCTCCCCCCACAAATTCCTCAAAAGAACATTTAAAAGCGAGTAAATTCCACAAAACAACTTCTGAACGCCGGTTGAGGACATCAGGCACCCAGAAAAGCAGCCCAGTGTCTTCGAAAGGAGGTAGGAAAAATATAAAAGACAAAAAAAGAGACAAAAGAGGTAGAGACATAGCTCCATCCCGGAAAGGGAGTCTTTAAAAGAAAGTAGTTTCCAAACACCAGGAAACACTCTCACTGCCGAGTCTGTGGCGAGCCTTGGAACCACAGAGGGCAACATAACTGGGAGGAAAAATAAAATAATTAAAACCCACAGACTACGTGCCCAACGGTAACTCCTCCAGTGGAAAAGCAGCGCAGAGGCCTGCACCTGCACTAGCGAGCGGGGGCTGGGCGTGGAGGCGCGGGCTGCATTGCTTAGAGTAAGGACCAGGCCTGAATACCCCAAGGGCAATCTGAGGCAACTAACTTGGGCTAGAAAACCAGACTGTGGGATAGCTACCACGCGAAAAGCCCTAACCTAAGTCACCGCCAGGCCTGCTCACAGAACGAAGGACTGAACAGAGCTAGCCCACTGCAGACCATCCCTCTCCAGTGACAGGCAGCCAGAGCTGGAAAGAGGCAATCTCAGCCCCAGAGAGACATTATCTACCAAACTGCAAGCAGGCTTCTTTGCTAACTAAGACCTCCTGGGGTTCTGGACGGTCAACATCCGCCTGAGAAGGTATGCTGGTTGTACACCCCAAAAACTGAGCGGCAGGGATGGGGGAGGCTATAAGTCACAGCGACCACAATCTCCAAACACCTTATCACCTGAGCTGCTCGGACTTGGGAAGGGCACAAAATGCAGGCCCAACCGAGCCTGTGCCTCTGAGGACTACTGGAGCGCCTGAACCTGAGCAGCTTAGACCTGGGAAGTGCATGCAGCCCAGGGCTGGCCTCAGGCAGTTCCCAGCGGACCAACCTAGAGCCTGAGCAGTGTGGGCAGAGAGGGCACACGCGCTGTGAGTGGGGGCAGGCCCAGTGTAGCTGAGACACTGTGAGCACATGCCAATGTTATTTGTTGCAGAATCCCTCCCTCCTGACAGCGCGGTGGAACAAGTCTAAAAAAGTGTCCACCACCGCCCCCTAGTGTCAGGGCAGAAATCAGACACTGAAGAGACCAGCAAACAGAAGCTAAAACAGAGGGAACCGCCTTGAAAGTGACAGATGCAATAGATTAAAATCCTGTAGTTAGTACCGACTACATAGGGAGGGGCCTATAGATCTTGAGAAATATAAGCCGGGCTAAGGAGCTATCTGAAAACGAACTGACCCCACACTGCCCACAACAACACCAGAAAAAGTTCTAGATATATTTTTACTATCATTCTTTTTTTAAATTTTTTTAATTTTAAGTCCTCTATTACTCCTTTAGTTTTAATTTTTATAACCTACTATCGTTTGCAAAAAAAAGAGAGAGAGAGAGAGACCCTATTTTTTAAAGCAAACTTCATATATATTTTTTCTTATAATTTTTGTGACTTTTTTTCTTTTCTTTTGTTTAATATTGTATTTTTGAAAATCCAACTTCTACTCTAGATTTTTAATCTTTGCTTTTTGGTATTTGTTATCAATTTTGTACCTTTAAGAACCCAATCTTCAGTACCCATTTTTACTTGGGAGTGAGATTACTGGCTTGACTGCTCTCTTCCCCTTTGGACTCTCCTTTTTCTCCACCAGGTCGCCTCTATCTCCTCCCTCCAGCTTCTCTTATCTACCCAACTCTGTGACTCTCTTTGTGTGTTCCAGACGGTGCAAAACACTTAGGGAACTGATTACTGGCTGGATCTGTCTCTCCTTTTGATTCCTCGCTTTATCCTCCTGGCCACTTATGTCTCCTTCCTCTCTCTTCTCTTCTCTGTATAACTCCATGAACATCTCTGAGCAGTCCAGACTGTGGAGCGCACATAAGGAAGTGATTACTGGCTAGCTCACTGTCTCCTCTTTTGATTCCACCTTGTCTCATCCAGGTCACCTCTATCTCCCACCTCCCTCTTCTCTTCTCCAAGTAACTCTGTGAACCTCTCTGGGTGTCCCTCACTGGGAGAGACTTTTCATCTTTAACCTAGATGTCTTATCAATGGTGCTATACAGATGGAGAAGTCTTGAGACTACTGTAAAAATAAGACTGAAAACCAGAAGCAGGAGGTGTAAGTCCAAATCCTGAGAACACCAGAGAACTCCTGACTCCAGGAAACATTAATTGACAGGAGCTCATCAAACACCTCCATACCTACACTGAAACCAAGCACCACCCAAGGGCCAACAAGTTCCAGAGCAAGACATACCACGCAAATTCTCCAGCAACACAGGAACACAGCCCTGAGCTTCAATATACAGGCTGCCCAAAGTTACTCCAAACCCACTGACATTTCATATCTCATTACTGGACACTTCATTGCACTCCAGAGAGAAGAAATCCAGCTCCACTCACCAGAACATCGACACAAGCTTCCCTGACCAGGAAACCTTGACAAGCTACCCATACAACTCCACCCACAGTGAGGAAACTCCACAATAAAGAGAACTCCACAAATTGCCAGAATACAGAAAGGCCACCCCAAACATAGCAATATAAACAAGATGAAGAGACAGAGGAACAGGATAAATGCCCACCAAACCAAACAAAAGAGGAAGATATAGGGAATCTACCTGATAAAGAATTCCAAATAATGATAGTGAAAATGATCCAAAATCTTGAAATCAAAATGGAATCACAGATAAATAGCCTGGAGACAAGGATTGAGAAGATGCAAGAAAGGTTTAACAAGGACCTAGAAGAAATAAAAAAGAGTCAATATATAATGAATAATGCAATAAATGAGATAAAAAACATTCTGGAGGCAACAAATAGAATAATAGGGGCAGAAGATAAGATTAGTGAGGTAGAAGATAGAATGGTAGAAATAAATGAATCAGAGAGGAAAAAAGAAAAACAAATTAAAAGAAATGAGGACAATCTCAGAGACCTCTGGGACAATGTTAAACACCCCAATATTCGAATCATATGAGTCCTAGAGAAAGAAGACAAAAAGAAAGACCATGAGAAAATACTTGAGGAGAAATAGTTGAAAAATTCTCTAAAATGGGGAAGGAAATAATCACTCAAGTCCAAGAAACCCAGAGAGTCTCAAACAGGATAAACCCAAGGAGAAACACCTCAAGACACATATTAATAAAATTAACAAAGGTCAAACATATTAAAAGCAGCAAGGGAAAACAACAAATAACACACAAGGGGATTCCCCTAAGGATAACAGCTGATCTTTCAGTAGAAACTCTTCAGGCCAGGAGGGAATGGTAGGACATACTTAAAGTGATGAAAGAAAATAACCTACAACCCAGATTACTGTACCCAGCAAGGATCTCATTCAAATATGAAAGAAAAATCAAAGCTTTCAGTTCAGTTCAGTCAGTTCAGTTGCTCAGTCTTGTCCGACTCCTTGCGACCTCATGAATCGCACCACACCAGGCCTCCCTGTCCATCACCATCTCCTGGAGTTCACTCAAACTCATGTCCAAGAAGATATAACAATTACATATGCACCCAACATAGGAGCACCACAATATGTAAGACAAATGTTAACAAGTATGAAAGGGGAAATCAACAATAACACAGTAATAGTCAGAGACTTTAATACCCCACTTACACCTATGGATAGATCAACTAAACAGAAAATTAGCAAGGAAACACAAACTTTAAATAATACAATAGACCAGTTAGACCTAATTGATATCTATAGGACATTTTACCCCAAAACAATGAATTTCACCTTTTTCTCAAGCGCACATAAAACCTTCTCCAGGATAGATCACATCCTGGGCCATAAATCTAGCCTTGGTAAATTCAAAGAAAATGAAATCATTCCAAGCATCTTTTCTGACCACAATCCAGTAAGATTAGATCTCAGTTACAGGAGAAAAACTATTAAAACTCCAATACATGGAGGCTGAACAACATGCTGCTGAATAACCAACAAATCACTAAAGAAATCAAAAAATAAATCCAAATATGCATAGAAACAAATGAAAATGAAAACACAACAACCCAAAACCTGTGGGATACTGTAAAAGCAGTGCTAAGGGGAAAGTTCATAGCAAAACAGGCATACCTCAAGAAACAAGAAAAAAAGTCAAATAAATAACCTAACTCTACACCTAAAGCAACTAGAAAAGGAAGAAATGAAGAACCTCAGGGTTAGTAGAAGAAAAGAAATCTTTAAAATTAGGGCAGAAATAAATGCAAAAGAAATAAAAGAGACCATAGCAAAAATCAACAAAGCCAAAAGCTAGTTCTTTGAAAGGATAAATAAAATTAATAAACCCATTAGCCAGACTCATCAAGAAACAAAGGGAGAAAAATCAAATCAATAAAATTAGAAATGAAAAGGGAGAGATCACAACCGACAACACAGAAATACAAAGGATCATAAGAGACTACTATCAGCAATTATATGCCAATAAAATGGACAATGTGGAAGAAATGGACAAATTCTTAGAAAAGTACAACTTTCCAAAACTGAATCAGGAAGAAATAGAAAATCTTAACAGACATATCACAAGCACAGAAATCAAAACTGTAATCAGAAATCTTCCAGCAAACAAAAACCCAGGTCCAGACAACTTCACAGCTGAATTCTACCAAAAATTTCGAGAAGAGCTAACACCTATCCTACTCAAACTCTTCCAGAAAATTGCAGAGGAAGGGAAACTTCCAAACTCATTCTTGAGGCCACCATTACCGTAATACCAAAACAAAAGATGCCACAAAAAAGAAAACTACAGGCCAATATCAATGATGAACATAGATGCAAAAATCCTTAACAAAATTCTAGCAAGCAGAATCCAACAACACATTACAAAGATCATACACCATGAACAAGTGGGCTTTATCCCAGGGATGCAAGGATTCTTCAATATC